>MJUU01039313.1:87595-126291 GCA_002080025.1 Modiolus philippinarum
CTTGTGAACTGTCTTTTATGGTAAATCGCCTGTCTTATGTGATGTTAATTTTGTTTTATATGTGCATGCTTTGTTGTTTTAATGTTAGTTATATGTTTTATGTATTCGGTAAAAAGCTCATTAGAGCTTATGTTGTAAATTTATATTATATGCCGAATCAAAATAAAGTTTTATCTATCTATCTATCTATATCATGACGATGGTAGCCATGCATACTGGTGACAAAAACTAAAAGACAGTGAAGTTTTCCACATGGCATTTCTCAAGTTATCTTTTCGTGGTCAGTGTGGAAAAAAGCCATATAAAATTAAAAGAACAGCCCTTCATAAAGTTTCTCCATTGCGTTTCTTGAGTTATCTTTTCGTATAGATTGTTTTGGTTGTCGGTGGGAAAAAGCCATATAAAAATCAAAACGAAAAGCCCTACATAAAGTAGCCCTTTTAATGGCGTGTATTCATTTTATTATGCTAGTTATAATATAGTGATATTTTTCTTTCGGTTTCTTGACATTTTCATTGCTTCCACAATTTAACACTTTGTTTACCATTCGGCCCACCCTCGGCTGATTCCGGTACCTCACATCAAAGGGAAAGTTGGACGCAACCAATACACAGACGGAGTATGGAGGCACGGAATTGGCTGAGTTAAGACGAGTGTTTGTTTACAATTTGAACATGTGACTTAAACTGTGCAATGTAAAATAAAATTGATAGCGGAGAGGACCCAAATATTCGCATTTCGATAACAGTTATTAATTATCTTATGACACTACAGGGAGTGATTATCACATCGCCCGAGACAGAGATGCATGATAGATTTGTCTTTGAAGTATGCCGCGTTTTTATTCCCCCCTAGTTATACAGTTCCCTGTTTCAACATAGTTGGACCTCGATTTCTCCTTTAACCTGAACTGTTTTGATTGGTCCCGTGGGTGTTCGAGCCATCGAAGTTCGACTGTATGTTCAAAATGTATGTACATGCATGTTTTGCTTTTTGTAATTGTATGTGCATGTTATGTAATGGGATGTGTAGCAATAGTCATGATAGTCTGACAGTTCTTTATTCTAACAGTTCGAAAGTCCAACAATTCCAAAGTCAGGAAAGTTTGACGGTTTAATTCGACGGTCTGAAAAATTATTCCCTAAGTAATTTTGTAAGCTATCAACAGTCAAGTACCTAACCTGTTTAAGTTATAACAGAATAATAACATGCATGTGTTATTGCAGATGTTGTTTTGAGTTGTCCGCTCTTTATTCCTAATTCTGTAATAACATATGTATGTAGCAACCTAAATTATATTACCTTTTTTTGGTCACTTGGGAATTGCTTAGACCTTTGTGCAGAAACTAATTATTTAACCTGGATAAATCAGTTTTCAGTTAAGTTAAAACATTTTTGATGAACCATGGTTAATTAATGAGAACAGGCTATTAGATGATATAACTTTAGTTGTAATAACAATGCTTAGTTATTACAGGCATATGACTTAAATATTTATTAGTTTATTAGACACTTGGGAATTACTAAGAAACTTGCGCAGAACCTATTGATGTGCTTTGATTTTCATACATTACTAGAAATAAAAATGTAATTTGATTAGGCATTATTCTGGTCTGAGGAAAACACTTTTAAGTTATGCAGAGTAGCTGTAATAACACCCTTGTATTATTACAGGCATACTTTTCCTGTAATAACATATGTATATTTTGCAATATTGGCAAACTATGAAAAGTCCTATGATTCTAACTCCTAGCATGCTGATAGACAATAATGGTAATAATAAAATGGTATAGATTTATAACAAAACTATGACTGCATAATGCCTATTTGAAACATGTAACATACATGTGTTATCAATTTTTTCCCTTAGTAATAACACATGCATGTTATTTTTCTGTAATAACTCGTACAGGTTAGGTACTTGACTGATCAAAAGTTATACACTGTCAATTTTTCTAATCTCTGAGAATTTTTAACATGTTTAAGCCAGATGAACACACAAAACAATTTTTGAAAATTAAATATATTAATAAAGGAATTGACCTTATTGATATTGCAGGCACTTTTCGAGACCTGGATATTCAAAAACTTGTACCAGTCTATTTTGACAACCAGGACATGCCTTTCATTTCCTTTTCTTTTCTTTTTTTTTTGTTAAAAGAGCTTAAAATTACTTATAGCAGTGGTTTAAAAATCACTTGTACCAGTAGTTCCCCTGACTGCAAGTGTTCTATTTTGACAATGCCTATTGGTTGAAACATATTCCACAAGTCTCATTGAATATAATTTCAAAACTGTTTATCTATAAACATGATAAATTTGAAGATTTATAAGAAAATCCTTATCAGAGGGTAAGATTTAAGCACTCTTCCGCTTGCTGCGGCAAGCAAAATCTGTGCAGGGCAAGTAAAATTTAATGCTGACACAGGGATGCAAATTACCAGGGCCCAGTAGCCCAAGGCCTCTAAAAATTTACCTGGGCTACTTCAATTTTAAAACCAGTAGCACAGGTGGCTACTGAAATATCCTGCAATTTAGGCTGAAAATATAGTACTGGGCTAAAATTATTGGCCTGGGCTACTGAATTATTTTTGCTAGGGGCCCAGCTGGCCACTTTGCCAGTATTTTGAATCTTCATCCTAGCCATGTTCCTGCTGACATGTCTGCTTCGCAAGTTGAAATTTTATTTATCTTCACCTCTGAATGTGGGAGAACAAGTAATATTTATTTGTGACTTGTCCATTGGACAATATATTTCTAAATCGACTCCTGTAATCATGCTAATTGGAAATAAAAACTGATGAAACATTCTATAATCATGATAATGGCAAATAATAATTGTATTAATTCACACTTTTATGGATAGTTCTGGCCTAAATGAAATAACCAAACATTCCATCTAAATATCTAAATGCTAAAATGAAAATCTTCTCTTCATAGAAACCCATTCATAAAAACAATGGCAGCAAAAATCTTAAAACAACAAGTATTTCAATAGCATCTGCCTTAAATACATGTAATTACGTCACACATTGCTCAAGTCTACTTTGACCAGTCTATATTGACAACTTCTATCATTTTACTTCTGAAATATTTTTAAGGCTAGTGGAAAAGCATGAAAACAAATATGAAATTTTACCAATTAGACCACAATCTCACTATTTTATGATTGGAATGGCTGGAATGTAAGCAATCTTTTGACAGTGGCAAGTCTTATGAAGTACTGTATATTCCAAGATTTTACCATCTTCAAGTATCACAGGACTGAAACATGAAGTAAAAGAGTTGCATATGAACCACAAGTAGCCCATTTGATGCCCTTGTCCATTTTTACCAAAAATGATGTCATAGATCAATTGAGCCCACAAGCTTCCATTAAGTATGTTTGGACTGTGCATGCATGACTTACATATAAGTAGTCATATATTTGCCATTGGTGACCAGTTCGATCGACAATGATGCAATGGGCCGTAGCACAACCCTGTAGTCTTGTTAAAAGATGCTGCAGAATCACAAGAGTCCAAAATTTTATCATTCGAAGCCACTTGGACTGGTCATAATCAATTAATTCGAATTCAAGTATGGCTTCTGTTGTATTTCTGGTTGCAATTTTTTTTTGCACCATGAATCTCTGTTGGAAGGAAAACAAAACATGATATTTAAGTAGTTTTTGAGTATAGCACTATACACATGCTATTTTTATTTCATTTCTTTATAGGTTACATTAGACTAAAAGTAATTTACTTATACATGAATAAACCCCTAACTTTTCTCTACCCAGCTAGGTATGGGCAAGTGGTGTAAACAAGTTAATCTATTAAAGAAAGTACTATATTGTATACAACAAACATCAACATAAGACATTTTAATATTGAAAAAAAACCTTACCTATAAATTTGGCAATATTATTGGTAGCAGTGATTTTTCTGGGTAGTTCAGGAACTTCAGGTATACAAATGGTTCAGGAAAACAGACAATATCTTATGTGACACTTTTAAAAATTGAAATTGTGAACTGTGTTTAAACTTTTGACTTGTAGGTTTCAGGAAGACCTTGCAAAAACTATTCAAGAGCGTAAAGAAAAACACATCACACATGGTGAACTTTGTAAATTAATGAAATGGAAACTGACAGTAAGTAAATGCTGTTGCTCTTATTCTCTTATCTGGCGTGACATCACAAAGCTGAATTGACCAATCAGATCAATCGATTTCAATCTTACACCCCAATATAGGCGATGACACGATCAATGTATACAGATGTAATCTATGTAAAAAATCAATATTTTGAATTGCAATATATTTGTTGTTATAATGAATCTGAAATTCGGATATCAAGTTTATATTGATGTTCCAAATGCATATTGCGAGTTTGATTTAAATATCTTGGAAAAAATGAATGAATAAATCAAAGTTAAAGTTACTTAGATATATAGTGAAATGTGGACTTTTTCACCGCTTCCACGGGTAAAGTGCCCGGATGTCCAGATAAGAGAATGTTCACGTCGTTAAATGTTATTTAATTCAATTGAAGAAACCACTTTTTAGGTGACAATAATTTGGGACATTGACTAAATTATCTTTGGGTGGATACATTGGCAAATGAGGTGCAGAGCAAAAAGCAAACGGTACATTTCAAAAATTCCAAAAGGTAAAAAAATATTGTACTGGTATAAAGTCACTGCAAAATGGGTTAAATATTAAAAAAGACCAATAAACAGACGAAGTAAATTGGACACATATATGATGAAAAATAAAGTTCTTAGCAGTGTGAATCCCCATTGACATAATCTTCTAAAGAATTGCACCAATCATATTGCCTATGACATTTGTATGATGAACAGGAAACTTGAGGAATTACATTTGTATTTGTGATTTAAAGAAATTCACAGCTTTTTAAATTAAAGTAGAGGCATGTAGCCACAGTAGGTAGTTTTTTCATCTGTATTTCATGTAGAGAGGAAAATTTCGACCACGCCTGGAACAGATGGTTCAGACAAACTCAGAAGAAGATGTACTCAAGGCAAGCAAGAAGGCATTCAAATTGCTACCCAACCTCTCAGCAGCTATAGAAGCCCTGACTGTTCTCAAAGCAATAGGCCCTGCCACAGCATCAGGTAAAACACAACCGGAAAACATATATAAATATTTACATTTTGTGCACATATTTAACAAAGAAACATTGTTATATATATAATTACATGAATTTGATTCCAGACTTTGAGCAAGAAACCCAGAACAAAAGTTTTTGGGACTGTTTGTCTACTACTCAGAGCAAAAGCTAAACCAAAATATATAATTTGAAAGATTTTTCTCACTTTTGAGACAAGAGAGTTCCTATTTATAGCGGTATTTTACGGTCTCACACCACCTCATATGAGACAGCCTCATGCATACTACTATGTCATTGATGTCATGGTCAGTCGCTAAGTAATGGCGGATGGTAAGGACAACATAGCGGCGCCGAAGACGTTTTTATGAACAAAAGAGAGAAAATTAATCAAACACCGTTGAAAATGCAAGATTTAGAAATCTCGGACACCTTCAGGTAAGATTTCAATGGTTCTCTGACTCTGCAAGCCTCGTCAGAGAAATATTGAAATCTTACCCTTAGGTGTCTGAGATTTCTTGGTGTTGCCTTTTCACCAATGGTAGATTCATATAATCTCTAAACTTGATAAATAAAAAAGTAATATTTTTAAAAATCCTATTATGATAGTTCCCTTTCTAACTCAACTTGTTTTAGCAAAGGTTAGCTTTTCATTCAGAGTTCTTCTTACACATCTTGAACATTGTCTTAAATAAGAAACAAGAGATTGTTTTCAGAAAAATTCTTTGGCTATTCAATTTTAAATATAGAGGTTATCCAAGATTCTAATATCTGCATAAAACAGCAGTGTGATACTAGACCCATTTGGAACATGTTCGGATATCTGTTCTGAAAAAGACTGCAGTATATAATAAAACATGCATGTTTTTGAAATGTTGAGTATTTCATCCATATGAAGGACTTAAATGGAAGTTTATGAACTTATAAGTCATCTCATAAACATTATATGGACAGAAACCTGAGATCCATTAGGATTTGGGATGACAAACATACTCTGAAAACTGTCATGAACTACTGTAAAAGCAAAAAAATACAAACTTTTTAAAAAAGCTTGCCGCTTTTCAGCTTTTAATTATTTTACTTTAATAACAAAAACATTGTCTTTAGGAGAACAGAGGCAAGTGCAGAAAAAAACTTTGAAATTTAAACACATAAAGACCTTCAAAGTGTGTAATCTAAACCAAGTTAAAATGCAATGAACATGACTTTACAACTTTGATTATAATACATCAGTACAATATAAATAATATATAAAATTTTCAATGCTAACTACACAAGGTGATTTTTCAAATTCAAACTTTAAAATTTATAGCCAATCTGTGTATATTCCTTTATAGTTTGTACGAAATATTCCAATTAAACATTATACAATTCAATGTTATGAACATAAAGTCCATACTATTTAAGAAATTACGTGAAATGTCAAAAACAATAGTAAAAGAGCAGATAATTCTGTCTCTTTGATCATCAAGGCCAGGCTCACCTTCACAAATGCACTACATCTCTTTTCAAATAGATACTACTTGTGAGTAAACTGATGTGACTGAAGATTTAAACATCAATACATCAGGAGAACTTCATCTTTTTCAAGAAACATGAATAAATTGCCATAATTGAAATTAGTTACCATGTCGGAATTGCGGATCCTTTTTGGTATTTGTTTTGAATCGTGTATGGTTGAAACGTTTTTCAGCATGTCTATTACAAACGCATAGACGAGCGTCATACTAGCGTAGCACCATTTACAAGTTAACCTGAAACTTAACGAACCAACAGGAACTTTGACCAAAGTTATAGTTATAGCCGCTTCTCAGGAGAAGCGGCAATTATTTGAAGGGGAGTTTGCCATCACTTGGCGTCCGTCTGTCGTCCTTCTGGAGTAAACTTTTCATTCAAAGATCTTCTTCTCAGAAACCACTGGGCCAATTCAAACCAAACTTGGTCACAATAGTTATTTGGTGGTCCCCTTTAAAAATTATATCTGGCAGGGCGTACCTCATCCAAGATAGTCGCCAACGGGAACATAGTTTTACCATTGGACCCTTTGGAAAAGACACTCAAAGATCTTCTTCTCAGAAAGTACCAGTCAAATTATAATCAAACTAAGTCACAGTGGTCCTTAGATGGTCCCTTCCAAAAAAGGTATCCAGCAGTTCTGTGCCTCATCCAAGATGACCACCAGTGGGGAACATAGTTTTAACATTGGACCTTATGGAAAAGACATTCAAAGATCTTCTCAGAAAGTACCATTCCAATTATAATCAAACTAAGTCACAATGATCCGTAGATGATCCCTTTCAAAAATGGTATCCTGCAGGTCCATGCCTCATCCAAGATAGCCGCCAGGGGGAACATAGTTTTAACATTGGACCTATGGGAAAATACATTCAAAGATCTTCTCCTCAGAAACTACTAGTCCAATTGAAACCAAACTTGGCCACAATGATCCTTAGATGGTCCCACCCAAAAAAGGTATCCGGCAGGTCCATACCTCATCCAAGATGGCCCCCAGCAGGAACATANCCGGGGGGGGGGGGGACATAGTTTTAACATTGGACCCTATGGGAAAATACATTCAAAGATCTTCTTCTCAGAAACTATTGGGCCAATTCGAACCAAACTTGGTCACAATAGTTATTTGGTGGTCCCCTTTAAAAATTGTGTCCGGCAGGTCCGTACCTCATCCAAGATGGCTGCCAACGAGAACATAGTTTTAACATTGGACCCTATGGAAAAGACACTCAAAGATCTTCTCAGAAAGTACCAGTCAAATTATAATCAAACTAAGTCACAATGGTCCTTAGATGGTCCCTTCCAAAAAAGGTATCCAGCAGGTCTGTGCCTCATCCAAGATGACCACCAGTGGGGAACATAGTTTTAACATTGGACCCTATGGAAAAGACATTCAAAGATCTTCTTGGAAAGTACCATTCCAATTAAAGTCAAACTAAGTCACAATGATCCTTAGATGGTCCCTTTCAAAAATGGTATCCAGCAGGTCCATGCCTCATCCAAGATAGCTGCCAGGGGGGAACATAGTTTTAACATTGGACCCTATGGGAAAATACATTCAAAGATCTTCTCCTCAGAAACTACTAGTCCAATTGAAACCAAACTTGGCCACAATGATCCTTAGATGGTCCCACCCAAAAAAGGTATCCGGCAGGTCCATACCTCATCCAAGATGGCCCCCAGCAGGAACATAGTTTTAACATTGGACCCTATGGAAAAGACAATCAAAGATCTTCTCAGAAAGTGCCAGTCCAATTATTATCAAGCTTAGTCATAATGGTCCCACCCAAAAAAGGTATTTGTCAGGTCTGTACCTCATCCAAGATGGCTGCCACCGGTTAACATAGTTTAACATTGGACCCTGTTGGAAATGCCATTTATCTCTCTATGTCAGCTATGGTCCAGGTGAGCGATACAGGCTCTTCAGAGCCTCTTGTTACTTTGTTGTTTATGTATGACAAGTGTACGACAACTACACAAATATACTTATTCCGTCTTTTTGGACCTTGTCTTTCATTCCAGTTAAAATATAATTATAAACTCAAGGTAGAACTCAAGGTAGATACACTAATACATGGCACATTGGATTGGCACATATCGAAAATCGAGTTGGAAACAGAATTGACTTGATTTTTATGCTGGAATGTTCTTTTCTCAGCCTTTCCATTGTGACATCATAGTTAATTGGCACATTTTTTTTATTCACTTTCCCGCGAATTATCACCCTTTTTGCGGTAAATATTTATAATCATGTTGTAAACTACATGTACATAAAATATTTCTCCTAATTAAACGGTGACATATAGATTTTTTCAGTTCAACAGAAAGCTGAAGTGTATCTCTCTTATATTGTAAAAATCTATCTGATATTTATATGATATGAAAACTAAACAATATTAAAGCATGTTCTCAGGGTCACTATACATGGTATATATTCTTTATAAATGTTGCTGGAAAAACTCTGAATTTGGCCTGATTTTCAAAGCTTGATAACAGGAAATATCTTTTTTTATTTTAATTTTGGAACATAAGTTATTACAAAATATCTTAAAATAAAAAAATGCTGTCAGATATTTTTATTAGGCTCGAACTACCTTAAATCAATTATTTACCTTGTCTGTCTGTCTACTTTATTGTTGAACATGTTGAAATAATTATCCATAAATTGAATGCAAGTTGCTTTCAGCTCACTTTTCAGTGTCAGGATCTTTTAAAATTAATGCAAATATTTCTGTTACAGCTGTTTTAGCAACTGGTGCACCTGAACATGCAGCATTTATGGCAGATGAGAGCATGCTAGCACTACCAGGTCTAAAACCTTTGGCCTATACATTAGGATTTTATAACCAGTACATGGACCAAGTCAAGGGTATTGTTAAACAACTAAATAAAGGTAAATACTTTTGTCTTTCCTTAACTGGTTTTCAGTGTCTATAATAGAAAAAGTTGGAATAAGGTATTTCTTCTTGGTTATGTCAATAATCACCTGGTATTTCTTATGATCAGTGCTGTGTCAGCTCAAAATTTGTAACGTAAACGAAAATCATAATAAAAATTTATCCAAGCCACCAACTTCATGCTTCACTGATCATGGAAAAAAGGGGGATATACTGAGGTTTACCCTTAGGTTGAAGTTTTTTTTTCTGTAAAAGGATGTATGCTATTATCATGAAACTTTACATAAATGCTCATTAGGTTGTGAATAAACAAAAATCATAATAGAAATTTATCCTTTCTACCAACTTCATGCTTCACTGATCATGGAAAAAAGGGGGTAGTATGAAGTTTACATTTAGGTTGAAGATTTTTTTTCTGTGAAGGATGTATGCTATTATCATGAAACTTTATATAAATACACATTAGGGTATGATTAAAGAAAAATAATAATAATAATTTACCTATGCCACCAAAATCATGCTTCACTGATTATGGAGAAAGGGGATGGTTTGAGGTTTATCCATAGGATTAAGTTTCTTTTCTATGAAGGATGTAAGCTATTATCATTAAACACCCATTAAATTAAATACTCATTGGGTATAATTAAACAGAAATCATCAAAAAAATATATCCATGCAACCAACTTCATGCCTGATCACGAAATATAGTATTGCTCAAAATAGTTGTGAGGCGGGGCATTGTGTCCGTTAGACAGTCAAGTACCTAACCTGTATGAGTTATAACAGAATAATAACATGCATGTGTTATTAAAGATGTTGTTTTGAGTTATCTGCTCTTTATTCCTAATTCTGTAATAACATATGTATGTAGCAACCTAAAATATATTACCTTTTTTTGGTCACTTGGGAATTGCTTAGACCTTTGCGCAGAAACTAATTATTTAGCCTGGATAAATCAGTTTTCAATAAAGTTAAAACATTTTTGATGAACCATGGTTAATCAATGAGAACAGGCTATTAAATGATATAACTTTAGTTGTAATAACAATGCTTAGTTATTACTGGCATATGACTTAAATATTTATTAGTTTATTAGACACTTGGGAATTACTAAGAAACTTGCGCAGAACCTATTGATATGCTTTGATTTTCATACATTACTATAAATAAAAATGTAATTTGATTAGGCCAAATAAAAAAATAGGTGTGGTTCCGGTCACCCGACCGACCCTTGACTTTTTTTTTAACCCAAAAAGTAAAAAAAAAATAGAAATAAAACGACCGACCCTAGTTTTTATGGCCACTTTTGACTGACAAAGTTTAAGTAGAGATCAGCGGCAAGATTGAGTTATTTTGAAACTGTAAATTGGTATTATCATAGTTTATCAACTATTTACTTTATCTGAACCTTTTTATGAAGTATTTGATGAGAAACGAGCTCAAACGCCGCGAAAATTGAAGTTATTTCCCATCAGGAAGTTTTCGTGCAATCATAAATTCGGAACGAGTACGGCGCGGACTATCGTATCCGTATTTATTTCACATGTTATTTGATATTTCAGAGGCTTCAAAGCCTATTAAACTGTTGCGGGATAAATTTAAAGGAGACTTAAACCTCTTCTTTTACATCTGTTGTGAATAAAATATTGTCAAGAGTCAATGTGATATAAATAGCATTTTGTCAGCTATATCGACACTTTACCGATCACATGGTTTGTTGACATCCTCAAAAGTTACGGCGGCTAATGAAATATTCGAGATTATGATATGAAAATATAAATTTTGGTGGACATAACCTTCTTTTTATAACTGTTAGGAATGTTCCACTTCATAACAACCTATAGTATTTATCAAGTCACATAGTGTTAAGAATGATCGTTTGGCTTGAACTGAGACTAAAAATCGATCATCTGGGAACTTGGACAAATCCTTAAGTATCCACATCATTTTTAGGATAAAAATGTGGGGATAATGCATGGTTTTATATCATAGGTTACAATGCATTTACATGTCAAGTATTATATATGATTTATAAAAATAAAAAAAAATCCTGACCTACCGACCCTATTTTTTTTAGAGGGGTGACCGGAACCACACCTATTTTTTTATTTGGCCTTGGGCATTATTCTGGTCCAAGGAAAACACTTTTAAGTGATGCAGAGTAGCTGTAATAACACCCTTCTATTATTACAGGCATACTTTTCCTGTAATAACATATGTATATTTTGCAATATTGGCAAACTATGAAAAGTCCTATGATTTTAACTCCTAGCATGCTGATAGACAATAATGGCAATAATAAAATGGTATACATTTATTAAACAAAACTATGACTGCATAATGCCTATTTGAAGCATGTAACATACATATGTTATCAATTTTTAGCTCGCCGGGACGAATGTCCGGAGAGCTATTGTCATACCCCCGGTGTCTGCGTCGGCGTCGTCGGCGTCAGCAAAACTTTAACCTAGCTTGTGGAATGGAGACCTGAAGAGCTAGGATGTTGATATTTGGTATGTGACTTCCTTGTGATGAGAGCTTTCTTCTGGTACCATGTTTGTAGACATTTTGACCTTGACCTTGCCCTGAGGGTAATTTTTCAAAAACTTTAACCTTGCCTCTAGAAGGTAGGCTTTTAGTGTTAGGGTGTTTATATTTGGTATGTAACTTCCTTATGATGAGAGCTTTCTAATGGTACCATATTTGTAGACATTTTGACCTTGACCTTGCCCTGAGGGTTATTTTTGAAAAACTTTAACCTTGCCTCTAGAAGGTAGGCTTTTAGTGGTAGGGTGTTTATGTTTGGTATGTAACTTCCTTATGATGAGAGCTTTCTAGTGGTACCATATTTGTAGACATTTTGACCTTGACCTTGCCTTGAGGGCAATTTTTGAAAAATTGTAACCTTGCCTCTAGAAGGTAGGCTTTTAGTGGTAGGGTGTTTATATTTGGTATGTGACTTGCTTATGATGAGAGCTTTCTAGTGGTACCATATTTGTAGACATTTTGACCTTGACCTTTCCCTGAGGGCAATTTTTGAAAAACTTTAACCTTGCCTCTAGAAGGTAGGCTTTTACTGGTAGGGTGGTCATATGTGGTATGTGACTTGCTTATGATGAGAGCTTTCTAATGGTGCCTTAATTGTAGACATTTTGACCTTGACCTTTCCCTGAGGATAATTTTTGTAAAACTTTAACCTTGCCTCTAGAAGGAAGGCTTTTAGTGGAAGGGTGTTTATATTTGGTATGTAACTATCTTATGATGAGTGCTTTCTAGCGATACGATATTTATAGACATTTTGACCTTGACCTTGCCCTGAAGGCAATTTTTGAAAAACTTTAACCTTGCCTCTAGAAGGTAGGCTTTTAGTGGTAGGGTGTTCATATTTGGTATGTAACTTCCTTATGATGACAGCCTTCTTCTGGTACCATACTTGTAGACATGTTGACCTTGACCTTGCCCTGAGGGCAATTTTTTTAAAAACTTTAACTTTGCTTTTAGAATTAAGATGTTTAGTGGTAGGGTGTTCATATTTGTTATGTGACGTTCTTTTGATGAGAGCTTTCTAATGGTACCATATTTATAGATATTTTGACCTTGACCTTGCCCTGAGGGGAATTTTTTAAAAACTTTAATTTTGCTTCTAGAATTAAGTTGTTTAGTGATAGGGTGTTTATATTTCATATGTGACTTTCTTGTGAAGAAAGCTTTCTTTCGAATTTATTGTGCATTGAGATTACTGGAATCCCCAGCGAGCTATGTTGTCTTCTGACAACTCTTGTTTCCCTTAGTCATGTTAGTAATAACACATGCATGTTATTTTTCTATAATAACTCATACAGGTACTTGACTGTTAGACACATATTCTTGTTAAAGCTTTATTGCGATCAAGTAAAATACTAATAAATGCCTTAATTTGAATATAAGTTTGAATGCATTTCCCTACAAAACGCCCTACTAGTTCATCTTTTGTCCTCCCCAAGGAGCCAGTGTTGAATGAACAAAAGTGGAAAAAGTACAAGTATTTGCAGTGAGTTCAATACTCCGAATTTTAATTTATACATGATAATTATTCACACTCTAAGGTCGTCGTCGTCTGTAGACACTTTTGTTTTAGTCAATAACTTAAGTTCCAGTTGACCAATCCTTATGAAATTTTGATGAGTTTTGGACATTCTGACCCCTCCTGTCTTTAAAAAAGGGGCCAAAAAGGGCAAAATTGGGTGTTTTCACATATTTAGCTGTAGAATATTTATTACTTATTGGATTTTGATGGGGTTTCTTTCATTGTATTTCTAATTAAATTTCCTATCAGTAGTATGCCAAAGGATTTTACTTGGCAAGTACCGTTCAGGAGATAAATGGGGCCCAAAAGGGGCGATTTTCAAAAAATTTATGTTATTAATTTTTAGTCCGATTTTGATGCAGTTTTTTGCAATGGATTCCTTTTGAAAATAAACATAGATGTGCACCATCAGATTTTTGACAATTTGTTTCTTTTCCGAGCTACGAGGGGCTTAATAGGGACAAATTTGCAAATTTGTAGATTACCTAAAATTTTTTATTTTTCATCAGATTTGGATGGTTTTTTTAGCTCACCTGACCCGTAGGGTCAGTGTGAGCTATTGCCATCACTTGGCGTCCGTCGTCCGTCGTCCGTCCGTCGTCCGTCCGTTAAACTTTTCACATATTCATCTTCTCCTCTGAAACCAANGAGACTAATAAAAGAACCTTGATTGGAGGTAGGGAGAGACTAATAAAAGAACCTTGAACGGAGTTAGGGCGAGACTAATAAAAGAACCTTGAACGGAGGTAGGGCGAGACCAATATTTGCCAATGACAGGGCATGACCAATGGCAATACACAAGTGAGACCAAAGCTTACGGTAAGACATAGGTGTTGAGAGACCAAGAGAGACATACTAAATATGACAGACACTTCTCGGTTCCGGAACGGACACGATTTCCGGACCCGGAATTTGAAGGGAAAAAACGAAGCAGCCCTAAAATATTTAACAAAGAATGCACTACGACAAAAGTGGTCTGAAGTGCCCTGTTCTACTACTCACATATTCGCAAGGTATTCTAGGTATTTGATTTTAAGGTGAAAAGTACGTAAATAAGCGCCTCTATTAAATAACGTTATAAATTTGCTTTAGAATGAATTTAGATTGTCGTCGTTTCAAACTGTATTCTACAATTTTTCCGAAAAATTGATATTATGTTGCGAAAGAAATTTCTGTTTTATTGATATTATTTTTTTATATGGTCACTGAGTTTGTTTTCGTGGTATAGATCGCTGAATAGTTAGTCATCTTTCAAACCTCGCCTAAAATCGTAACTTTCATCGATGACGTCGCTATTTTGACGGCTGGTTTATCGAGATAAATCCATTTTTGGTGTATTCACCCTATATTCAACTGTTCATACTCGCGATATTAATTCGCTGAGTCTATATAAAAATTACATTAAAACACAAATTTCATTGTTTAAAACATTTCATTTTTGCAGAAAAATTGTAGGGTACGTTTTGATATTAGCATGGTACGTTTTACATAGATTCTATATGAATACAACAGAACTGGTTGATTTTTCAATCCGTAACATTTCAAACATTAGAATAGCTAAAACAGATTTTATTTCGCTTTGGTATCCAGCACTATTTTATGTAATAGCATGTAAAATTTTATCAAAATCCGGAAACATTGCTTTTAGCGTACCTATTATCAAATACTGAACAGGTTATACAACCAACGCAGTAGGTACAAAAATCGTAAATTGCAAAAATGCAGCCCAGACACATGGCAAACAAAGAGAAATTTATGAGACATCATTCAAAAATATATGAAAAGTGACAACAGCTGATCGTAAAGAATAAGCTTGCTCTACTCCATACAGAGCCAGAAGTTGACAACCAAATAAGTGTCATAAGGAGGTTGGCAACTCATGTTTTGGTATGTTCTGTCTGTTTTTCGGGATCTTCTGGGTAAATTTAAATGATAAGACTTTTTGCCCATGAGCCCGTTTCCCATTTTCTTTTAAAATTTTCACTTTTTACACTCTCATTAGCTGTCTGATACTATTTCATAAAAATTCCTCTTACTCTGTCATATTCTTAAATGTTCAAAATTTAACTTAAAATTCTGGAAAATCAAGAAGAGTTCAGTTTCCCTCTAAATTACAAAAACTTATATCACAAACCTATCTTTATTGCTAAAATAAAGCCTTTTTTCAAATTTTCTAAAAAAAAGTCATGTTTATTTGACATCTTATTTTTTTTCAAATAGAGGAGCAATCCTACTTACGATTGACAATAATTCTTATAATATGTAGATGAGAAAATTACCTTGTTATACTACTTTGAACATTTTACAGGTTGATTGTATAATTGATTCTCTTTTAACACTATCCGATATGTTCAATAAATACCTCTTCTATTCTCAGGAATACTTTCCATTTTCATAGCTGTTATATCTTTTTTTACTTCTTGTATATCTGATAATAACAAGAAATTACTTTAACAATCATAGTTTTCTGTATTTACAACAGATTACACAGAGAAGAAGAAGACAAGTAAGCAACACATTAACATTTTGACAAATAATGGCATAAAATGAGTTTACAAAGAAAACGTTTTCTCGGCACAGTTGGTCCAGCAACATTTCGATTCTGTACCACTTTTAATCAGTACGAGGCACATATCAATAACCATATTACCCAAAGTGTACGTCAGAGCATACCAACCACAAACACGTCAAATAACAAAATACCGAAGTTACTGTGACTTTAGGTTCTGCAAAGTATAATTATATAATTAAAATTAAAATGTAGAGTCGTTTATTCAAGTGAGATTTAGGCATCATTTTCAATGTAGACGTAATGTTTGAAAAAAAAGTAAAATGGCTATATAGCCAAGTATAAAAGTTATTTATTGATGCTGAATACACCTTAGAGATAGAATTTCGAAGAGATTATGCAAAAAATTTTGTTCTAACGGTCTTTTACTATATCGACAGAAACAAAGAAGATACTGAACGAACATCCAACAACTCCAAAGCACGAGTAAGTTTTCTGCATCCCTTTGATAACTGAAAGTTACAAAATTCTACAGGTCTTAGTATTGGATATTTAAACTTGTTTTATAACTACCCCACTCCGTTCGTACATCATAAAGGCGTAAAAACCAGTTCAGGAGGACTTGGCTCCTTTCAAAATATCTAATTTATTCAAATTGCATGGTATAGAGACCAGTTTATAACAGAATCAATATCCTATTTATATTACAATCTTTGGCATTACCCAGGTAGAATAACAATAGTATTATTATTATTATCATTATGATTATTACCACTGATGTTTTTCATACACCCTACGTATTAAGCTCTGTTCTAAGCCCATTTTGACAATTTTTTTTTAGTTCCTGTTGGTTCACTATCAGTTTTTGTCACATTTTCGTTTATGGTCTTAAAGCTGTATAAAATTGATCTGCACTGGAGCGACATAAACTGTCAAAATGTTTACCTGTAGAAATAAGTTTACAAGTGTTTTTGTTAGTTTTGGGAAGATTTTTACATGGCATTTTTCAGACCCAAAATATTAAGCTGATTATCTATTAATCACAATTTATTCACGGGAGAACCATTATGTACGGTTTGAAATATTAAAGACATATTTCTGTTGTTGTTCGGACGAGACAATAGGGTCTGTAAGTCTCGCCCAATTTTGGGACTTCCGGGTACATAATCTGAACCGGAAGTTTCATTTTGAACAGAAAGATATGACGTTTCAAGCAAACAATAAGGAAGTCATAATCCCAAAATATTTTGGCTGGAAACGTTTTCAAATTTGAATTGTATTGTGATTTCTCCGTGTCACATGACGAGACTTACAGACCCTTTAGTGGACATATAATATATCCATTTTTTAGCTCATCTGGCCAAAGGCAAAGTGAGCTTTTGCCATTATTTGGCTTCCGTCGTCGTCCGGCGTCTGCCGTTCGTCCGTAAACTTTTTACATTTTGACTATCTCCTCAGAAACCATTGGACCAGTTTGAACCAAACTTTACAGGAATGGAAGGTCCTTTACCTAGTTTGCCGAAAATTTTCCGACCTGCCAAAAAATATGGCCGCCAGCGCAGGGCATAGTTTAACATTGGATCCTTTGGGAGAAAGCATATATTGGCTAACTCCTTTGAAGTTACTGAAGCAAATTGAACCAAACTTTACAGGAATGATATATGGAAGGTCCTTAACTTAGATAATCGAAATTGTTCAGATCAGCCAAAAAATATGGCTGCCAGCGCAAAACATAGTTTAACATTGGGAAAAGCTATATTTGCTATCTCCTCTTCAGCTACTGAGGCAAACTGAACCAAACTTTACAGGAATGATGTATAGAAGGTTCTTTACACACATACAACTCTGGGGTATTTTGTATTGAAATCAGCAGTCCATTGGTAAGTCATTTGAAGAATGCAAGTTTGCTTCAAAGGCATTTTAACCACGTGAATGATACAGGCTAAGCCACTGTGCCTCTGGTTCATGTTGTTGTAGGGTAATATTATAAGGCAGTTATTGTTCCTTTTGAAAAAAAGTCTTGAATTGTGGCGATTAATGGGATATTTAATCCCTAAAATTGTCCATCTCTTATATCTTTAGATAAATCAAAGCAAGATAATGCGGTTGCATATGTCGATATCATATCGAATACAGAAAATAACCATTTTCTATATATCGATTGGTGTTTACATAAAGTGTTTATGTGGGAAAACTACAGTAAAATATTGCCGCATGTATATCATATCAAATACAGAGAATATGTATAAGTTCTGTTATACTTAGCATTGTAGAGTTAAGTATGATGAATCCTGATTTTGTAAATTGACATTAATTAAAGTATATAAGCCATGTTACTTTGGTAATTTTGCAATTGGGCGAATTTGTATTTCAATTGGGCTGAAATAGTTTTTCAATTGGGCAGAAAATAATTTGCAATGGGGCGGATTTTATTATTTTCAAGTAGGCGGATTACATGTGATATGCCTGTAAAATATTGAAATGAAGCAATTGCTTCAAAACCCTCTGCAAGGCAGAATAGTGGATCATTTTGGTTATATTCATGCCCAGTTTCATATGATTTATTTTCAGTGATTTGATATTTTTGCTGTTTTGCGTATATTTCTTCAGAAATGAAGTTAAAAAATATCAAATGAAAGGACATATCTTTACTACACCTTATGTACACAATGTTAAAATTGTTTATTTCTGTCATTGTTATGTCGTCCCTTTTTGATACTTACAGAATGTTGGCTGAACTTCGTTCAGATTTCAAAATAGTAGATTGTGGTCATACGAAAAAAGAAGCCAGAGAGCGCCTAGGACAATAAACAAAATACAAGGCATGTAGATGATTAGACTCACCTCTGAAATACCGGGTAGTGACCAAGAAAATGATTTTGACAATTTTTTCCTTCTTTTTTAAATTCACTTTATTTTAATTCTCGTTTTACTTGTAAAGCATCTCTGCTCAATTGCAAAACTAGAAAACGCCCAATTGCAAAACTAAAAAAAACGCCCATTAAAGTTATGCAATCAATTATAAAAAAATAAAAAAGGCGTCACTGATGTATCCGTTCAATTTGGTGTTTAGAGACGAGAAAAAAAACCATTGAAAACCATTACAATTGTCAGTTATCGTGTCGTAGATATCTATAATAATCAAAGTATTACATTTGATTGTTTTCACTGAATACCTTGATGTAAATTATTACAGTTGAGATATGACTAAAATGGCTATCTAGCGTTGTATAGTATTCAATAAATGACGGTAATGACAAAATTACCGAACAGAATTTTCAAGAGCCGAAATTCAAAGGACAAATGCAGATGCAAACCACTTGTAAGATATTTAGTACTATTATAATCTTGCGTGATAGAATTGCAGAAATTAAACGGGCAATTTTCTCTAGACTTATTTGTAAATGACCCGGTAGAGAACACATCATTCTTAAGGTGTAAAAGTGGTAAAACAGACGAAGGGTCATAAGAAAACAATATTTACAACCCATATAGTAAATTATTGTAAAAAAAATAATTAAAACCTAATGACTATACCATCAATTTTGTTGGTTAAAATAAATGTACACTGCCCTTCTGTTTGTTTGCTTTTTTTGGGGAACGCTTTGGTAACTTAAAGTATGCCAGTCACGAATGTTTTGGTCAATACTCATTTTTGCTTTGGCATTCGTTTGCCTATGTATCAGTATACTACTGCTAATGTTCTATTGTCCGTGGTGTATATTTTTGAAAAAGATAGAAATGACATGATGTTGCGATAACTATTTCATCAAGCCTAAAAATATATGTAATCACTGCACTAAGCCACTTACACACCAGCAACCTTACTGAATGAGGATGATAAAAAAGTAAGTAAGAACTATAACCTCTAGGATCAAAATAATATTAGATCTTTGTGTAACGATACATAAGGTAAGTTTCAGCAAGGCGTGAGTTTGCAAAAAGTTAGCAGAAAACTTTTTAAAGTCCTTTAGATAAAATCTGAATTGGGATTCTATTAATCATGGAATTGTACAAAAAATGTACTTCAGTTCAAAATCAGTTTAAAATATGGTATGGACTGAAGAAAAATAAAATATTTTGAAAGAATAATATTTTAAAATAAACGCGGTTGAAGACGCTGTTATAAAAATTAGGATTTTTAAGCTTCCACATGTTATTTATGTCACTAATTGTATGGATAGTCTCACAGTACGATTAATACATGTCATAGACTGCAAAATGTCGAATTACTGTAAACTTAGTTTCTAAAAATGCAATATCAACAATTTATTCCTCTTCAGTATATATCCAAACCTTTTTTTTAGAAAACAATCAACCAAAAACACATATCCTTTTATTTGTTCCTATGTACAAAAACTTATTGGATCAAACGAAACGCCAGAATCATTTAAATCAGAATTTTAATTCTAAACACAATTTCAGTTTTCAACAATGGAAATATTGCAACCTCTGGTTGTTTGTATACTCTACACTCAACACGTTTGGGTGTCTTCCTCGAATGCCAACATTTTATATTTTACATATTCCTTGAATGCCAACAAAATAATTTCAATACATGTTTATACAATACATGGTGTTTTGATAAGAATTAAGACATTAATTGAAAAACTAATTAATAGGTTAAATAGGTTTAAATAACACTTAAATTTACAAGATTTTAAAGATCTATGTACTTGAAAAATGTCAAATAAATGAAATATATTATTCAAATTATGAAAAAAAATCACGCACACACAATACATACATTTGTTCCACCATTTGTTCCAACCTTGATGATTTTAATGAGCGTAACCTTACTCTCACATCCAAACTTTTACAACAACGTTACATATTTCATAAATTATTAAATACTTTTAAGAAGTTTTACAGAAGATATGAACATTTGATAACTAGATATGACGTGACTCGGAAACAGCTAATAACAAAGGGCATTTCTCATCCTCGATTCTATGGAAATGTTGTTAAAAAATGTCAAAAAATGATTAATAATCCAGAAAAACTGGGACGTAACTTACATTCTTTACGTAATAGTGGATATCGACGAGATATTCTGAACAAATCCGTTAAATTGGCTTTGGATTCCAGTGACCTGAAGACTTTACATATATACTGGCCTCTCACTGATACTGCCGATGTCTGCTGAAATACATGAAGACTCTTTACCAAACCCTTCGGGAAGTTTTGAGTTTGATTTTTCTTCCGTAGTGCGACAGTGTTTTACCAGCAGACTAGATTCCTTGAGCTAGCCGGCAGTTTAGCGGCGAGCACTCTTTGACCCTTCTTTCAAAATTACGTTTTGTCTTATGCTTTTTCTGTTCCAAGATAGTGGTCATTGAGTTAGTAGTCTACCTGTATTGGGTTTTATTCGCATGTTTATGATACTATAGGGAAACGGGATAGAGAAAGGGGAGGTTTGGGTACCCATAAACCGGTTTAACCCTACCACTGGCTTTTGCTGGTACCGGTACCAAGTCCGGCTATCCCGAGTTCCTATCGTTATTTATGTTTGTCTCTTGTTTTCATTATTGTTTTTCTGGTGCAGTTTGCTTGTAAATTGTGGCATGTGATTGTAGTTCCTGGCCATTGTAGGTGTTTGCTGTTTTCCTGTTTTTGTAATACATGACAAATGTATTAATTTCTATAATCTATACAAACATATGAGAAAAAATTTCAATTTTATTTAACAAAATAACGATTTTTTTCATTTGAACGGACATTAATCCATGAGTGTGGGCAGACAGGGTCACTTTTGGACTGAACAAATTACCATACCTTTTTCATTCTAATTCAGCCCCTAATACATCAAAATTAAAACAGCTGACCGGGCCAAACAGTGGGGAACTGGATGTTGTTAGAATGTAAGGACAATATGGGACAATGCATATTTTTAGACTGAACAGAGTCCCGTTACCCAGTTACATTGATTTATTGAGGCTGTACATGTATATTGCTAATCTGTACACATAAGCACAATTTCGTTTTGATTATTAAATATATTAAAATCCAAATTAGTTCACTAATTAAAGCTTTTTGTATGGAGGCATTCATAGATATCAGTCTATGTTCCATATTTTGGGTCAATATGATGCACAATGATACCGTTAGAGTCCAAAACGGGTATCATGGCATAATTTACCGAGTTATTCAAAACCCATTGTTTGCAACATTACCCATGTTACCTCTTCCAAATCTAAGGCAATACAAAAACTATTTTGTTCAACTAAAAAGTCCAAACATGATCAAGCTGTACTGTGTATTTATAAACGATCAGACCATTTCAAATTGCGTAAACTAATACAAAATAACTGTCGACATCTGCATAACTATGTCATCATGATAAAAATAAGATATACTGGTGTGAAGAATCTTATTGGCCCTGGTCGCCAATCAACACAATATGGTAGTAGTTTACAGCATTCATTTTTCTTACTATGGCTTAAGCACAACTAAACATACATCTTCTTCCTTCTACATATGGATTGCTTAGTTGTGTACAATAAAATTTTGCTAGAACATATGTGCTGAATATGCTTTCCACTGGAGTTGATAAAGATATATTTTGTTCCTTCCCTTGTGCACAAATAAAAAAAAAATGAAAAGTAAAAAAAAAAAAAAAGAAAAAAAAACGAGCAAATACAAAAAGCGTAAAATAAATAATCAGAGCTCACATTCACTAGGCAAATAGATTTTGAGAAAGCGTTTAAAAAATGTTGTGCTTATTCCTATAAAATACAAAATAAAATCTACACACATTATAGAACAAATTCATACAAAATATTAACTGAAAAAAATATAATTTGCCGATAAAGATTTCTCTGATGTTTTTGTCCATGCAGTTTGTGATTGTGTGATTAATTTTCATCTCCGAGAAGTTTTGTGGAACTTAATTATAGAAAACTTTGAACTTCAACTGTATAGTGAGCTGAGTGAATACGATTCGGAAATATTATACCAAATCTTATTAGGACGTGTACCGAACACCGAATTCAATGATGACGAATCGCTCTATAATTTCCAGAACCTGTGTCATACTCACATTATCCGTAGTATTGCTGTATTCAATCGGGCTAGTTGTTCCAATACATGATATGTACCTGTCTATTTTGTAGAGACATTATGTTTTTTTCTTTATTCTTACATTTGATTGAATAATGTATTGCTATAATTATGTTTTATGATATATCTGTACATATTACTTTAATTATTGAAATTGTTTGCATTATATAAAATGTTCATATGTAATCTCTATATGAGGAAATAAAGATAATGAATGAATGAATTTACAAGACCTAATTAGAGGAATTGTTTTTTAAGCATGCACATTTGTTGGGACAACTATCTGACATCATTCCTTGAATGCCAACAAAATTTTACAGGTAAATTGTCGGTAGATCAAAGAATGTTGGCATTCGAGGAATAAATGAAATAAAAGGGACAACAGGAAACACCTATAATGGCTGAAAATTATAATTACATGTCACAATCTGCTAGGGAAATAGTACACAGGAAAAACACAAATAAGACAAAAGACAAACGTAAACAACTATAGAACTCGGGACAGCCGGACTTGGTACCGGTACTAGCAAAAGCCAGCGGTAGGGTTAAACCGGTTTATGGGTACCCAAACCTCCCCTTTATCTGTCCCGTTTCCCTATAGTATAGTAAACATACGAATAAACCCCAATACAGGTAGACTATTAACTCCATGACCACAATCTTGAAAGGAGAGAATATGACAATACGTAATTTAGAAAGATGGGTCAAGGGGTGCTCTCCGCTAATCTGCCGGCTAGCTAAAGGAGCCTAGTCTGCTGGTAGAACACTGTCGCACCACGGAAGAAAAATCAAACTCAAAACTTCCCGCAGGATTTAGTCAAGAATCGTCATATATTTCAGTATACAATTCGGCAGTATCAGTGAGAGGCCAGTAATTATGTAAAATATTCAGGTCACAAGATCTCAAAGCTAATTTAACGGATGCAAGCAGAGTATCTTGTCAATATCCCCTATTACGCAAGGAATGTAAGTTACGTCCCAGCTTTTCTGGATTTTTAATTAGTTTTTGGCATTTTTTAACAACATTACCGTAAAAACGGGGTTTAGAAATGTCCTTAGTAATAAGCTGTTTGCGAGTAACGCCATATTTAGATATAAAATATTCATATCTGTTATAAAACTTCTTAAAGGTATTCAAGAATTTATGAAATCTAACCCACGTTTGCAATGCTGATGAAGCTTGATGTCGTGTTTTGTTTGTTTTTTGCTTATGTTTAAATTCACTCTGCAAATATTGGCATGTTCAGTTCATACGTAACCATAAAGCAATATAAATACCTCTTCGCGTTTCACTTTTCAAATTGGCAAATTCTTTTCTGACTTCTTGTACATCTAAAAAGGAAAACAATAAAAATAAATACATAAATAAAATTAATTGTTGAGTAGTATCTGATTGTATGTTTAAGTTCAATCACATTGCCATTTCTGTCGTTTGTATACTTCGACAGTTGCAATTTTTGTTTATCATTTAAAAATGAAATTAACTGAAGTCACGACAGGCAAATTTCACAAGTACCACTTTGTCATAAGTACTTTTAATCACTAGTGGTCATGAATACATATGAAAGGATTCAATAACCTTATATAGACTAACATGTGGTGACTAAGATCGATAAATTTAATTTGTTTTGTTTAAAAAAATGAAAAA
The DNA here is from genome assembly GCA_002080025.1 of Modiolus philippinarum. Lineage (NCBI taxonomy): Eukaryota > Metazoa > Mollusca > Bivalvia > Mytilida > Modiolidae > Modiolus > Modiolus philippinarum. Next base: position 112,396 of record MJUU01039313.1, read on the forward strand.
ACAATAAACGCGTTGTTCTATTTGCTTACTTTCACCACATATTTGCAGGAATTTTGCTCAGTGGGTATTCTTTTGCAATTGTTTAAAAAAAAATCTAAATTGAATTGCTTCATGATCGCAAGAATGGTTGCAATGGGTAATTTTATATTAGTTTACCAGGGTGAGCTTTTGCCATCACTTTGCGTCCGTCGTCCGTCCGTAAACGTTTCATTCAAAAATCTCTCCTGAAACCACCGGGCCAACTGAAACCAAACTTGGTCACAATAGTCCTTCGGTGGCCCCCTTTAAAAATTGTGACGCTCATATCCGTACCTGATCCAAGATGCCGCCAGCGGGGATCATAGTTTTAAAATTGGACCCTATGGGAAAACACTTTCAAAGATCATCTCCTCTAAAAATGCTGAGCCAATTGGAACCAAACCTGGCCACAATAGTCTTTAGATAGTTCCCTTTAAAAATTGTGTCGCTTCGGTCCGTACTCGATCAAAGATGGCCGCAATTGGGGACCGAAGGTTAACTTTGAACCCTATGGGAAAATATTTAAAAAATCTTCTCTGAAACCACAAAGCCAATTGAAACCAAATGTGATCACAATAGTCCATGGGTGGTCTTCTTTAAAAATTGTGTCGCTCATGTCCGTACCTCATCATAGATGGCCGCCACCGGGGACCATAGGTAAACATTGGACCATATGGGAAAAACATTTAAAAATCTTCTACTCTGGTACTATTTGGCCATTTGAAACCAAACTTTGCTTCAATAGTTCCTAGATGGTAAGCTTTAAAAATTGGGTCGCTCGGGTCATAACTGGATCCAAGATGGCCGCCAGCGGACCCTAAATGTTTAACATTGGACCATATGGGAAAATATTAAAAAATCTTCTCCTCTGAAACCGCTAGTCCAATTGAAACCAAACTTGATCACAACAGTCCTTTGGTGGTCTCTTCAAAAATTGTGTCGCTCATATCTGTTCCTCATCCAAGATGGCCACCAGTGGTACCATGGTTTAACATAGAACCCCATGGGAAGAACATTTGAAAATCTTCTTCTCTATAAATACTTGGTCAATTGAAATCAAACTTAGATGGGACCGATGTTTAATATTGGACCATATGGAAAAATATTCAAAGATCTTCTATATCAGCAATATGTATTACCTAGATCATGTAGATGATATGGGGAACCCCTGCCCAATTTGTTTGAATTGTGGTCTGACAAGGATCCTAATGGATGGTGGAGATCTCAGTTGGCATGGAAACCATACCAGAAGACTTAAATTTTAGCGAAAAAAGTATTATGCTACATATTTTATTTATGAATTCAGTCATGGTTTTTTATTGGGTCCGTGGTGTTCATCTTTGTGTGTATGTGTCTTCATTTTTCTTTTCTGTGCCGTACTCATGTTGTGTCTCTGTTTTTTTCCCTTTTTTGTTGTTTCTGGTGTTGCCATTGTCCTTGGATTGTTCGTTTTGGATTGACGGTTCGGTTCTCACTTACTTCAGCAATATGTATAAACTAGATAACAAGGGGAACCCATGCCCAAATTTTGTAAAGAGAGGGCTCAGAATGTTTTTAATTTCAGTAAAATGTATTTCCTAGATTGTAAGGGGAACCCCTAACCAAATTAGGGTCTGATATGAGTTGTATTGGATGCCAGAGCTTTCAGTTGCCATGGACACTCAACAAGAAAACTGAAATTTTGGCAAAAAATATTCTGCAAAATTAAAGGTTTTGTTTTCAGAAATATGCATACATTAGTTAATAAGAAGAATTTCTGGCCAAATATTTTTTGAAAGGGACCCTATAATGTTTTGATTTTAGCAGTATTGATTACCTAAATTGTTAAAGGAACCCCTTTCTATTTTTTTTTGAAAAGTGGTCTGAAATGGAACCAACTGGTTAAAACATTCAAAGATCTTCTAGGAAACAAATTGTCCAATTAGAACAGAATGGTACTTTGACAGTACCTTCCAATAAAGGTATTAAATATGACTGCCAGCTGTAACATACTTTAACATTTGACCCTTTGGAAATCAAATTCAAAGATCTGCTAAAAAACTACTGGTCCATTTAGAACCAAACTTAGTCACAGTGATCCTTAGATTGTCCCCTACAAAAAAGGTATCCTGCAAATCAGTACATTATTCAAGATGGCCACCAGCGGGGACATAGTTTATATTAGATTCCATTAAAAGAATTAGGTCTCTGAAAGCACTAATCAAATTGGAACCAAACCTGATCACAAAAGTGCTTTGGTGCCCCCATTCAGAATTTGCATCTGGCATGTCTACAACCAATCCGAGATGGCCTATTGCAGGAAGAGAAGCTTAAATTCTGGACCCTATTCCTCTCTATGGCCAAGGTGAGAGATACAGGCTCTTGAGAGCATTTTGTTTTTGACAAAATAGTATAATATAAGTATGATTCGTAGACGGTATCTGTTAAACCAAATCATTTTATACAATCAGATATGGAAATTATTGGATTGAATCACTGCTGGATGCTTTCAGTCCAGCATTGAACCACTGACTACTGGATTTATTAATTCCCTCGGAGACTAATAGTTCACCAGCAGAGACATAAACCTAGTGCAAATAAATACCATAATACCGACGTTACTGTAACTCTAATTCTACAAATGACACTCATGTGTCTCCAGTGCAGATCAATTCAAAATATGTAAAGAACATAAACCAAAATATGTGAAAAGTCGATAGTGAACAAATAGGGTCTGTAAGTCTCGTACAATTTTGGAACTTCCGGGACCAAACATTGTACCCGGAAGTTACATTTTAAACAAAGATATATGACGTTTCAAACAAAAATTTGAACGTCATAATCCTCAGACGTCATGTTCTGGCGGGAAACGTTTTTAAATTGCCTGTTTATCGTGGATTCTCGTGAGTCACATGACGAGACTTACAGACCCTATAATAAAAACGATTTAAATGAAAGCAAATATCAGCTTAGGATGGAGCAAATCTTTAGTTTTAAACACAGTTTTCTAAATAAAGACAGTGTCAGTTCCCGAATAAAAGTAGTTTAAGCTAAGCACCGAAACACTGAATACTGGGTTAGTGAAAGATGCATTACATTGCACTGCATTCCACATACAAAATCATTTGATGTACTTTGAAATAAATATGCTTTACTTGTTATCTTATGACTTTCATTAATGGAAAAAATAATAATGATAAACTTACCAGTTCTTAGCTTGGACATGACATCGGACAATTTCGACATACTGTACTCTTGTTGTCGTATGTCTTCCCTAACGTCAACTAACTTCTTTTCAAATTCCTCTTTCTTATCTGCTTGTTCAGTACTAAGGTTTTCTAACACATTTTTCAAATCGCTGAGATTTTCGAAGTAACTTGTGACCTTATCTGATAATTCCTCATACTGCTTTTCATATCTTGTCATCTGTCGTAGTATATCGACTATGGTATTGTCAAGGCCTATCGTTTTGGCATTATGTATGATCTGGCTAAATTGATTTCCACAAAGACCTTTGATTGCCTGAGTTTAAAAAACACGTGACTTTCTTTAATTATTTTAATTAGATAAAATAACGCTATAAAGGAGAATAAAGATGTATGTCATATTGACAGCAGGATGCAAACTCAGACAAATGATAACAAAAGCATGAAGACGCAAATAAAAGAACAAATGAGATATAGTGCTTTCGAGAGGGAAGGCTTTTTATGTTGCTGTTTTTAAAGCTCTTTCGGCTGGTTTTTAAATGTTTTTGGCGAAGCAAATAAATTGTTAAATGTTTTTGGACCATTTGGTGTGTACTGTTCTGTAAACGTTTACTTAAGAAATAATTCATGGGCGCCGGTGGTTTGTTGGAGAGGGGTAAAATAAACGAAAATAATGGACACCGATATGTAAATCGACTACAAACCACCGGCGAACATGAATTATTTCGATTCTAATATGACATTTAATAATCTGCGCGGACCTATAGTGTACACGGTAAGGACAGCCATTACATACGAATTACTGACGTTTTTGTGCACAATTCATTTTATGACGTCGTCTGTTTCAGCGTAAAGACTGTTGTGAAGTCGCTCATAATGTTATTGGAGATTTTCATATGGCTGGTCGTCATGGTTTCCATTGTTCCCATATAGGGCCTGCAAGTCTCGTACAATTTTGGAACTTCCGGGACCAAAAACTGTACCCGGAAGTTACATTTTAAACAAAGATATATGACGTTTCAAACAAAAATTTGAACGTCATAATCCTCAGACGTCATGTTTCGGCGGGAAACGTTTTCAAATTGCCGGTTTATCGTGGATTCTCGTGAGTTGCATGATGAGACTTACAGACCCTATTAGAATTTGTGTTAACTTTCGCAAGAAAATAGAACTCTGCTTGCTGGTTATCATAAAAATTGTGTTACTTGTTTTTTTACTGTCATCATTAATTTAAATTTATTATTAATTTGGGAGGGGGGATTAAAGATTGTAAGCCTGTAAATAACCCGTTTAGAGGTATGAACATTTTGCATTAAATGTGTCCATTTTCTGAAGTTCATGTTTTCAAAACCTTGTTTATTCTACATGCTACCTTCTATAATATACTCGTTTAAATCTCCTTATTTCATTTGTTGTGTCTCAATACACTTTTCATCCATTTTGTTTTCTTATGGTGATATTTATTATTGATTATATTGTAATCACTATATATTTATCAATTAAAGTTAAACAACAACCAAAAAATATACTACACTTGCTATTGAGTAGCTACCGGAGACTTGAAGGGAAAGCTTGGCGCGCAATTAAACCGGTATAACCCTCCTTTTCTTTTGAAATGCCTGTACCAAGTCAGTGCCATTGTGGTCGATAGCTTACGCGTGCTTGTCCACCTGCTTTATCTCTTGCCTCTTGGACTTTGGCACTAGACAATTTAGTTCAGTAATTTTGTTGTTACCCCAATTATTATCACTCCATCATCCATGAGAGACTACAATAGGTAGCAAGGAGATAAGCACCCTATTAGAGTACAAAGAGGTCTTCCATATCCTTCCGTTGTTTATTTAGTTTTTTGAAGCATTCTCCTTATTGTGAGTTTGCAAAATATGATTTAAAACATGCATGGTCCTTTCTTGTCACCAATAGCGACGATATTATTGAACGCATCTCGTATAGTTTGTGAATTTGAATGAAAAGAAAACTCATGATATATATATATCATGATCCTGAAGTTTCTCACAGTTCCCGCGTCAGCTATTGTTCATCAATATTTCATTAATGGTATCGATGGATGAGTAGGATGTTTATTCAAATTTTACTTATTTTATTGAAGTACATTTTGTTGGTTGATAACCTTTTTAAAATCCCACTAACGCTATAAAAAACAAAATACCGAAGTAAGCGTTAATTTATTTTCTGCATATGCGCATTTCGACAACTTATGTCTGATCAGTGCAGATCAAACCATAACATTTGGAAGTCCATTAACCGAGAAACGTGTAAAAGCTGATAGAGAACAAATAACCAAAAGGATCTAGATAGAAAAGCGAAACTTCATCTAAGGACAGAGCTATGCATGAGGGAGATACTCCTTAGTTTTAAACAAAATTTCGTAAAATTCAGATATTGAAAATTTTAATAAAATCGGTTTTATAAATTGATATCATTTCTAGCAATCCTAGAACATTATTTTTTTACAGTCAATATATATTCTTCTCCTGGCACCATTAAAATTTTCAGTGGTTTCCATCTTCAGTTTTAGGAAAATGGCAACACAAAATACTTCTTTTTAACATTGTATTCTTTTTTCCTATACTTTAATATTTAGATTTTCAAAATTAAAACTTTGATATATTACAGACGTATAGCCGTCAGATTGTCTATCGCTAATTTCTAATTTCTTAGTTGTCCTTGCAAACAGCGTATACAATGTATGTATCTAAGCCGATAAGATGTACTACAGCTTTCTCCTAACACAGGAACTTCACGAACAGATGAACCTTACCAGTCAGAAACCTACCTTTTCAGCAATGCTTCAAACTAATACGTAAATTCTATGGTAATGTCAGCGAGGGTGTGTCATAGATATCTTTTAAATCATCAACTTTCCCATGTTGCAGTTCTCTTTTTATGAGCCTTCCGTACTATTTTTTCGCTTTTTTGTCTGTATCGTAATTATACACAGGTATTCCAAGGGTTTGGAAGATATATCAATATAAAGATGTGATATAAAAGTAACCAATAATTCCAATCAGTTGTTTTTATACTTGAAAAACGCTTTTGTATGTCTTCAATAAACAGCGTTTTCTTCTATAGCATATTTATCTTTTTGTGGCGCTTCATAACTTTTGTATGTTAGACAGTTATACAAATTTTCTTTCAAGATCACGATCATGCACTGTAATTTATATACACATACCAATTGATACTTGTACTAGAATTGCTCAGTAAGGCCTTAAAAGATAATCCCCATATAAATGGTATACGAATTGTGACTCTGGGTTTTTACTTAGTCAATATGCAGATGACTCTTCACTTGTTTTGGATGACAATCCAAGGTCACTTGACACCTGTCTCTATATTTTTTTTATAAATTTGCTGAATGTGCTGGATTGAGAGTTAATCTTGATGTGGGGTTTCCTCACCGTTCATTGAAGATCTTATGGTGGCTTTGAGTTGTTATTGCTCCCCTTAGGGTCGTTGTCTCTTTGACACATTCCCCGTTTCCCTTCTTTTTCTTAAGACAGAATCCATATGGGTTGGTTCAAGAAAATGATGTAAGGAAAAGATTCTGCCGGAGAAAAATTTATCTTGGAATTGGTCTGGTAAATTCAAATTAAATGGTATCAATTATTGATTGTTTGAGGAAGACTAAACTCTGTTTAATGTAACTGAAAAAAATCAAAATAGTCAAAACACTTTCAAATTCTTGGAATACAGCGAACTTTCATATCTCGTAAGATAACTGTTTAAAAAATCTTTGGTCCTCCCAATTTTTGTACAGTGTTTTACCGTGTTAATTAACCCCGCGTTTCACATATTTAAGGAAGTTCAAGATGTCTTCTTTAATTTTCTACTGAATGGTAAAAAGACACAAAATTAAAAGGAATGTTACTATAAATATATATATGAGAAAGGAGCTTGAAGATGCCACATATATAACTTAATTACTCAATAGAAAATTTTACTGTTGGGATGGTAATTAGATATTTAATTATAATAAGGAGAGATTAGATATCCTAGCAAGAAAATTAAATCCTTTCCGGAGGGATATCCTTGAAAACTTTTCTGAACTTAAACAACATTTAACTGTACAGAGGCTGTCGATATCCTGAGTCAACCCATATGGCCGAATAACAATTTAAAAATTAACGAAAGTTTGTTTTATTACCCTTTATGACATAGAACAACAATGACATAGACGGCTACAAAATGCAGGAATAAAAATGCAACATTCAAAACCAAGTAACTAACAGTATGAACTCTAATAAGAAACTGAGAGTGATATCAGTTGCTCCGGAAGGGTAAGCAAGTCGTCCTCTGCTAACAACAATTAAGAAAGGACTTCATGTGGAAAATGGGATCATAAAACAACAATTTCGTGTGTGTACTATGTTATTTGTTACGATTTGACAGAGAAATGCAAAGCAAGTTTGCATATGAAGCCCACTTCGGCAAATATTTTGATCTGTACAATATTTTGAACCCAGAAACGAATTTTACCAAAGATACACGGAAAAGTGTATAAAGAAGTATCTGATGACAAGGAAAATTTCGATATAAGTATCAACAAATCATGAAAGGTAAGAATCACTATGGAAAAGTTATAAAGTATTCAGCAGTACAATTGTATGCAGATAACAAAATACCGAACTTACTTTGAATTTAGGTTCTGCATATGAGCATTTCGACAACTTATGTCTCATCAGTGCAGATCAAATCAAAATGTTTGGAAATCCATAGACCGAAATATGTGAAAAAGCTGATAGAGAACAAATTACCAATAGGATCTAAATAGGAAAGCCAAAATCAGCTAAGGACAGAGCTATGCAAGAGGGAGATACTCCTTAGGTTTCAACAAAATTTTCTTCAATTTAGATATTGTAAATTTTCAAATAAAATCGGTTTTTGGGCCAGCACCGAAGTACTAGCTACTGTGTTGGTGAATACCCTCAGGGACTAACAGTCCACCAGCAGTGGCATCGGCCCAGTGGTACATGTAACAAATAACAAAATACCGAACTTACTTTGAATTTAGGTTCTGCATATGCGCATTTCGACAACATATGTCTCATCAGTGCAGATCAAATCAAAATGTTTGGAAATCCATAGACCGAAATATGTGAAAAAGCTGATAGAGAACAAATTACAAATAGGATCTAAATAGGAAAGCCAAAATCAGCTAAGGACAGAGCTATGCAAGAGGAAGATACTCCTTAGGTTTAAACAAAATTTTCTTCAATTTAGATATTGCAAATTTTCAAATTTTCAGTTGAGCCCGTTTTCATGAAATTTTGTAAGAAACTAAACATACATTGTTAATAGACTTGAATATGTATATGTAAATGAATTCAGTGGAATATTAAAACAGAGGCCGTTTTAACAAGAAATGCACAGGTAAATTTCACTTGTTGAAATACTTTTGAGCACAGAGTAAAAAATCTTTGAACATTGTAAGTTCAAATTTACTACCAGATCATTTTACGGGTTAAATGTGTTACAACTCCTTAATTACGGCTATTATGGATTCTTCAAATTGATTTAGAAGGTGTCCAAGTTCAATCAAAATAGGTCCAAGTGTTTTTTTTTTTTCTAAAATTTGGAGAATTCGTTCCAGAAGTTTCCAGGCTCCCTTAAAATGTTTAAAAATCAACAAACTGAATAATTTTAATCAAAATTTACAGAAGGGGATAGCTATAGCTCGCAATAATGGCCGAATTTTACAGATTTCAAAGTAATCTTTTAAACCCACACAATGACAACTAATTTAATCCGTTGGAATGAAAACTACAAGTGTTTACGTACCAATTCTAAATCTTTCCACAAATTTGTGAATTCTGTGTTTGATAATTTTCCGTCTGTAGAATGTGCTAAACTATTTCTGTAATATTTGATGCGTGCAATATGTGCACCATCAGTGATATGAGAATTGTATGGTAGATTATCGAATCCGAATGGAGGAGGTGATAGTTTGGGTTTCATGTTCCGCAGCAGACAAAGTAGTAAGGTCACATCAAAGTCCGTTGAAACTGGTAATGGCAAACCTGAAATGAAAAAAAGGGTACACAACAAATCTGTTGAAACCCTTAAGGTCAACATGTATACCAAAATATCTTGGTATAATATTACTAATGTTAATAAACTATAGTCTGAAGAATATGTAAAAACTGTGGATAGTAATTCCTGAAGATAGATTGTAGACATCACAGAAGCAAAATGGATGTTGTAGTTAACACTGAAATGCAAAGGAGTTAGGGAAATTCTCAAATCTTAAAAACACAAAGATACAAACAAACAAAACAACAAAAAAGTAACAAAAAAAGAAGAATACAAAAACAAAAAAGTACAAAAACAAAAAACAACAACAAAAATAAAACAAATAAAAAAAAAACAAAAAACAAAAAAACAAAAAAAAACAATACAAAAAAGTACAAAGAACAAAAACCAAATCAATGCAACCCCCCTCCNTAAAAAAACAACAAACCCCCCCCCCCAAAAAAAACAGGGGAATCACGATATTGAATTAACATGATACAGAAAAAACAAACAAATAATTTATTCGAAAAGGAACGCAATATAACTAAAGTAGTAATTGTGTTTATACCTACATACCTACTATAATTTGAGGTATCTATCCAAGGGTAACCGCGATCTGATCTACGAATGGCATCTGTCGCACTGAAACCTACAGGTAAATGTTAGAAAGATATTTGGGTAGCTGGTTGGTTAACGTAATTATTTGACCATGATACGTGTTACGTTTTAACCCTCTCATGGCACCAAGGTAAATACTTGGTAGTTCTCTTTTTGCATAAAGACAATAACAATGACAAGTCGGAACCATAAACAGCAATTTAAAAAAAATTAAAAGAGCACTGACAGTATGAATTACCACGGAGAATTTGGAAGTATTAGCAGGTTTCCAGAAAGGTAAGCATGATCTGCTCCAACCTTGACACTCATACCACTGTTCAATGAAAACAGATGACGAAATACGTGACTTGTGAGTCGTGTTCACTCCGTCAATACATCAATACCTTGAGGGGGAATCACTAATTAATGAACACTGTTGAGCTAAGGGTGATTTATATTAACTCGATTTGTGGCGCTTCGGGTTAATTGTTTTTCTTCAATTAAAATATAGTTAAAGAATTGTCATATGGGAAAAATTATAAATGCACTTCAATTTCATAAATAGTTTGTTTTTTATGTGGTATATATCTATTTCAATAGGTTTAGAAATCCAGAATTCCTTCTTACTGGTATCTGAAGCGATCGTTTCAGCCTTCAACACGAGATTTCCTATCTCGAAAGTCCTGTATTGCTACAACTCAAAAATTAAACACACACATTAAAAAATGTAAAAATGTATAGCGAATTGACAGAACACAAGTTATTTATAGGACACCATTTTGATGAATTTAAAGAAATTAATGGGTATCCTGAAATAAAGAGAGGAAAAGCATTTTTGTCACAATTTGCATTGTTAACCTCAAGTGAACAAAAATGTGTCAGAATCTGTCAAAATTTTTAGGGTTAAACTTGAACTGTGGAAAGAGGCAAAAACATACCTTTTAGAAACTTGTGTTTATAAATCTTATGTAAAATCATTTATAGGCAGAAAATGTTCTTGATACATCTGCTAAAATACATTCATAAGTTCGTTTTTACAATAATGCCATGGTGTATTCCTTAAATACTATTATTATCCTGCTTTCTTTAATTCTTACTTTATTTTGAAAACAATATTGTTAAGTAAACAAAAATTTCCCGAAGCCAATTGTACAGTCTGTATTTTCATAACAAGAACTGCTTCAATTTTGAGAAGAGGTTAATAAGATTCTAAACTCGAATAAACTTTCAGTCTTTAACCAGTTTTTTAGCACCAAGAACAACAAATTATAGGAAGTCAGCTTTCAATATGAACCGGAGATATAGCTGTCTACGTGGTATAGCATGTAGTCACTATCAAGATTCTTCAACAACACAAAAGTCTTATTCATAAACTTCTAAATTAGGGCTTTGTTCAATCCAGATTGATAGTGTATCTGACGAAACTTACTGAACGCTATGAAGATTTGATTAGTAAACATTCAATTTTTATTTCCACTTTTATTGAAATCGATTTTGCTTATATTTTCCGCATTTTCTTTGCTTCTATCATAAATTCTCATTGCTTCACAGTTGTATTCTATCCTTATAGGTTTCTCCTTTGCCAGTCGTAGTAAAGTAAAACAAGACGTCAAGAGGAACATTTAACATATGTGCACCTTGCATCTTAATGTGAGCATTGACTTTCAAGTACCTTAGCCTTATAGAGTCTGATGTCTCATCTTGGTAAGTTGATCCATGGATCAACTTACCAAGATGAGACCTCAGACTCTATTGATAGTCGTCATAATGAGAGGAGGTTGATGTATCATTTAAACTAGTTTAACCCACCATTTTTAAATACACGTTCCAAGTCGTGAAAATGACGGCTGTCCAAAATTGTTCAGTACTTGGGTATTTGGGTGGTCGGAACTGTTGTCCGTCCTATATCTTTCCCTCTAAATATGCTTCTAACTTTTGTTGTCGCTCTCACTTTCTCTATTTTTCACTCAATAGTATAATGAACATGCCTATTTCTCTTAAATTAAATATCAGATTACCTTTTGGCGGGTACAACTGGTCCCATTGATATTGTTTAAGAATTCTGCCCTTAATGCTCTGTAAATTTGATTTTTCTGCATTAAGTTCACTAACAAGTTGTTGTTGAGGATGTTGTACGTCAAAATAAACTCGTAGGGCCTCTGGGGCTACTCTGTAACACAGATATACAGCCCTGAGGTGGTTCGTCTCCTCTGTAGACAATAAACTAGTCGCCATACTTCATACTGTCTTCCTTTTTATATTTTTTTTTCTGAAACATTCAATACTAATAAATTCAGCGTCTATGAGTAAATAATAACTAAGTACCGAAGTCACTGTGAATTTGTTTTCTGCATATGCGCATTTCGACAACTTATGTCTCTTCAGTGCAGAAAAAATCTAAAAGTTTGGAAGACCATAACTCAAAGATGTTTAAAAACTGATAGAGAACAAATAACCAATATGATCTAAATGTAAAGCCAAAAATCAGCCAAGGACAGAGCTTTGCATGAGGGAAATATTCCTTAGTTTTCAACAAAATTTACAAAAATTTAGATATTATAAGGTTCCAAAAATAAACGGCTTTCGGGTCAGCACCGAAGTACTGACTTCTGGGCTGGTGAATACGCTCGGGGACTAAGAGTCCACCAGCAGTGACATTGATCCAGTGGTAACAAATAACTAAATGCCGTAGTCACTGTGAATTTACTTTCTGCGTATGCGCATTTCGACAACTTATGTCTCTTCAGTGCAAATAAAATCTAAACGTTTCAAAATGATTAAATCTATCAAAATAACGAACAGGGTTTCTTATACAGTAAGAGATTTTTATAATTGATGTGTTCAGAAAATTTATGCCCACTTCTGAGCATAACTTTTGATTAAGGGTATTTTGTCGTTTAGTTAACTAGTTCGACATGTTTGAGGAAGAAACTGGAAACTGTAAAAAAAAATTCACAAATACTCAAAGCTTCCCTCTTGCCATTGAAGAATTGATTGATTGCAAATTAAAGGTTTAGGTTTTGCTTAGATCAAGGTCTTTAGTAGAATCAATATTTAAAAAAAAATGCAAGTTTCATGCTAATCAATAAATGCCTTCTGAAGTTATGCTCTAGAAATCCAATTTCGACTCAAACATCCAATTTCTATGGGAACATGCAAACATGACGTTGGACATGCCCGACTCAAAAAAATCATGGCAGTTGAATACTGAAGGAACACTTAAATCAAAGTCCAGCGATATGGCAAAAATGAGAAAACCAGAGAAATGAAGACAAAAGAGACAACATCCGTAGCACAGTAAGCTGAAAATAGGGTAAAAGATCTGTTAGATGGCTAGTTGGTAAATATCATGTTCTAACCTTTAGACACAAGAGGCTCTCAAGAGCCTGTATCACTCACCTGGGACCTGCAGCACTATAATTCCAAATTGATGGTCCATCTTTGGTGGTGTATGTACATAAGAATCAGAAACTTTTTATAAAATTTAATTGAAATTGTTCAAGCAGTTTCAGAGAAGATTTTTGAATGCAGTTTCCAAACTTAAGGGACTAAGTTAATCTACGTTCCCTGCTGGCAGCTATTTAACATAAAACTTTGAAGAGGGTCACATAAGGACTATCATATCAAAATTCTACTGAAATTGTTCAAGCAGTCTCAGAGGAGAAGATCTTTTTATGCATTTCCCACTTGGTCCAATGCTAAACTATGTTTTGCTACTGGTGGCAATGCCGGAAGACGGATCAGCATCAAAGTAACAAGCTTGGTCAAATCAAAATCTCACAAGTTTCATTTATGCAATGTTTAAATTGAATCCATTCAATGGTTTTCCATGATATCTTTGTATGCATTTCCCCATTGCTGGCAGCCATGTTGGATGATGGATCAGAACTGAAGTAACAACACTTGGTCAGCTTCTCATAAGCAAAGTTTGGATTACGCAGTTCTCTAGAAGAAGATCTTTTGTTAACTTAAGTTCACAGCTGGTGACACTTGGTCAGCACCTGACAGGCATCATTCATGTCATGTTTGATTTAAATCCATTTAGCAGTTCTCTAGAAGATCT
>MJUU01039313.1:126311-138604 GCA_002080025.1 Modiolus philippinarum
CATGTAAGATGACAGATTGGCACCAAAGTAATAACACTTGGTCAGCACCTCATAAACATCATTCATGCCATGTTTGGTTCAAATCCATTCATTGGTTCTAAAGTAAAAGTTCTTTGTATGCATTTTCCTATGGGGTCCAATGTTAAAATTAAGATCCCCGCTGGCGGCCATGTTGGATGATGGATCGGCACTAAAGTAACAACACTTCGTCAGCACCTCATAAGCATCATTCATGCCAAGTTTCGTTCAAATCCACTCAGTGGTTCTCAAGTAGAAGTTATTTGTATGAATTTTCCCATTAGGTCAAATGGTAAACTAAGTTCCCCGCTGGCGGCCATCTTGGAAGCGGTTTGAAAACTTGAATGTGTTCAACAAAATATAGTCCTTAACATGCTGAACATTTTTGCATTTTAAACTTGACCTCTATCTCAAAGCGTTTTTGAAATATAGGACATAAAGCAAAAAATCACGAAAAATTTGACCAATAAAGGACCACAACTCATATATAGGTACTTGGATTTTCTTCAAAATATCCATGTGGGTAGATCTTAACATGCTGAACATTTCTGCAATTTAAACTTAACCTCTATCTGTTATAGTTTTTTCAATAAAAAATAAAAAAAACATCAAAATTTTGAAAATTTTACGGAAAAAGGGCAATAACTCTTAGACGGGTTGTCAGATTTTCTTCAAAATTTCAGCATGGGTAAATCTTCTCATGCTGATCATTTTTACCCCCGTCAGATTTTTGATATCTGTAACGGTTTTTGAGTTATTCCTCCACATATCCGATAATCTGCATTTGAACATCGAAATAAGAAATTAGTACTCGATAGTATGCACATCTCATACATATCACAATCATCCTGCAAAATAAAAAAAAATCTAAAAATTGTTAAAAACTGCAGTTGCTCTCTGAACAAAAGATATACCTTATAATTAATTTATTTTGCATTAAAATGACAAAGTACAAGCATGTATATTTATTCTTAAATGACCCAAAATCAAAATTCATATACCATGTACACCTTTGATATATGTAATTCAACCTGCAATATAAAAAAGGCATGTGGAGAAAGCTGTAGGAGTTATCCGGACAAATGATGTACCCTATAAGCAATATTTTAAAACATTAACGAAGTTTAACAATGTATAGTTTTCTTAAGAATTGTAATAAATCAAAATTCAAGTTTTATGCATATCTTTGACCAATGACCTGAAGATTTTACAGGTATACTGGCCACTTACTGATACTGCCGACAATTCTTTACCAAACCCTTTGGGAAGTTTTGAATTTGATTTTTCTTCTATAGTGCAACAGTGTTTTACCATCAGACTAGGCTCCTTGAGCTAGCCGGCAGTTTAGCAGCGAGCACTCTTCGACCAATCTTACTAAATTACGTTTTGTTTTATTCTTCTCATCTCAAGATTTTGGTCTTGTAGTTAGTAGTCTACCTGTATTGCGTTTTATTTAGGAAAAATGAAAGGATATGGAGTGAATGTACATGTGACAAAAACGCACACGATACATAGAAAACTCCAGTTTATCAAGGACAGGGCTTTTATTCCTGTCTTCATCTTGATTTCGCATGAGGGTCTTCAACTAGAGGTGAACAATATTCACCCCCTCAAGCTAGATCAAGAAGGCCCCTAGCGTGCACTTAAGCGGTATTCTTGACAAAAATTATATCAAGGTCACTCCCTTGCTCCCCACCCGCCATGGAGTGCCAACTTGGGCGGTGCTCAGGGTTATCCAGCTGAAAGCACCAGGGTTACAAGAAGAGAATAAAAATGTTGAGCAACATCGATCGCAACTAAAATATGTCATTGAAGCAACACATGTCGGGAGCGGTCAATGAGAAAAAAAGTAAAATCGGGCAATGTATGCCTACAAATATTTGTCATTAGGTAGCCCGACGAAAGACAAAAATAAGGACAAAAACAACATCGATAGACAACACGGGGCGCATCGAAATAGATGTAGGCAAACCTTGCAGTGTAACTTTGGTTGAAAGGGCAAAAATAGTCGTGTGTACAGATTATAACATTTTAGTAAAAATAATGAAAATATTGATTGAACAGCCAAATTGAAAAAAAAATAAATGAATTAGTAAACGTATGAGAAATTCTTGTATGTTTATTATACTATGAGGAAACTGGATAGAGAATTAAGTTTTTGGTACACATAAACCGTTTAAACCCTAAAGCTAGCGCTTGCTTCTGCCTACCAGAACCGGCTGTCACGAGTTCATATCGTTGTCTACGTTGTCTTTTGTTTTTGTATTGTTTTTCTTGTTCAGTTCCCCAATAGATTGTGGTATACATCGGCAAACGAATACCGAAGCAAGAACAAGGAAAGGGGAAATTCCAAAATCATAAATCCAAAATCATGGCAATTCACAGCAACACGAACTGAGACAGTATGACAAAGACAAAACAAATAAACAAAAATGTGATTGTAATTTTCGGTCATTGTCGGTGTCCCTGTTATCTTATCTCTATCAATTTATGCATATCTTTGATATATGCACAATCAAACTCCAAAATAAAAACAATTTATCTTAAGAACTGAAGGAGAAGTTTTCCAGACAAATGACATATCCTGTAAGCAATATTTTCCATAAAAAATGTTCAGCAAGGTGTATATTTATGAAAAATTATAAAAAATAAAATCCAAGAAGTATGTACATTTTTGGTTTCCAAAATAAAAACTTTGTATCCTAAACAAAGTAGGGACAGCTATCCGGACATATGATATACCTAGAAGTGATAAAACATGGACTGCCTGACTGACCAGTCAAAAACTACATAGTTCCGGGGGGTATAAATACATAACATATTAAAATGTTATTATTTTTAAGCCTTATTTAGATATGTGAATTCACGGCATTTGAAGAAAATGTTGATATGAAAATGGCATTTAGGCTTCTAAAATTCAATATAAGCTTGCAGATGCAATTTGCTCATTTCGTACCTCTTATTTCACCCAATAATTTAAATCGATTTTGGGATGAGAAAAACTTTGCCACAGAGGGAAAACTAACTTGAACTTCAAAGCGAGAAGTATCGACCCATTGATAGATTAAAAGAATGGGAAGCATACCAGTAATTTTTTATACCATACCAGTAAGTAAGAACCGAACCGTCATTCTAACAAGAATAATTAATGGACAATGGCAACATCGGAAAAACATAGAAACAGAGACATAACATGTGTACAGCACAGAAAATAAAATAAAAGCACACACACATACAATGGTGAACATCACGGACCCAATTAAAAACCGTGGGTGAGATCAGGTGCACTGGTAGAGTAAGTATCTCCAGCTTCTTATAAGACATCCACCGTGTTGAAGATGTCAAATCCGGTAGTAAGTTCAAATCTGGTAGACGAAACAACAATTTAGCTTTTAAAGGGAAAGGTCTATTATCATCTTGGAAATAGATATCCCATAGCGGCCCACAAGGTAGTAATGTCGAGCGTAAAACTTCTGGAGTCATGACTATGGGTAAAGTACTCTTGCTTAAGTAGCCTATTTGCAAGCAACTGACCTCTATCAAGGTAGTCACTGTATCGGCCAGAGGCCGAGAACAACTCCGAGGAATAACATGGACATGTTCACATTTACTCTTAAAGGATGGAGACCTGGTGAAAACAACGTCAGTAGAATACTTTTACATGATTAGGACAAAGTAAGAAAAGAAATGACAATGCTACAACCAAAATGACAAAGTAAAAACCGAAATGACAAAGTTAGAATCAAAATGGAAAGTTAGAACCAAAATCACAAAGTAGAAACAAAATGACAAAGATAGAACCAAAATTACAAAGTAAGAATCAAGATGACAAGTTAGAACGAAAATACAAAGTTAGAACCAAGATGACGAAGTTAGAATCAAAATAACAAAATTAGAACCAAACTTACAAAGTTAGAATCAAAATAAAAAGTTAGAACCAAAATGACAAAGTTAGAATCAAAATGACAAAATAAGAACCAAAATTAAAATGTTAGAACCAAAATCACAAAGTGAGAGCCCGCTCAGAATAATATGTCAAGAGGAAAGGTTGTACCTAAAAATAAGTCAAGTCTGATAGTGGGGATAAAACGACTTATGCTGGCTCTTAACAAGTGCGGATAAGTCGCTCACAAAATGCTACAATAAACCTGCACATTCCAGTAAATAGCAACAATGCGAATTCTTATATGATCTACCTGAACAACTTTGAAATTCTATTTCTTTAAAAAGAGGACATGTATAATATTGTTCCAGCAAATTATAACAAAGAACTGTGCGGCATATTTCCTCATTTTACGTAGTCCCAAATATTGACCCTTTGAGAAAATTCCGACGTCCGTGCTCCACCCTCCACTAAAATCTTATTCAAGTAAATAGCCACCGCAAGTCCTCATTTTTATACTGTCTACATACATACCTGTAAAATAACATATGCTTTGATTATGTCGAGTTTCTACAAAGTCGGCGTACGACTGTGGCGAACAGAGACCTGGAAACTCATCAGGATCTCTTGGACCTGAACCAAGAGTATACGACGAAGCTCGGAAACAGCTACAGGATATAACTGCTGAACTAGCCATAACATCGTCTACAGCTAAGATAACAGTTCGTTCTAAACATAGATCATTGAAATCACATAGTTCACGGGACACGAGTCCGCATATTCGACAAGCACTGAAAGCTCGGCAAGACAAAACCGAGCAAAGGCAGACGGGGCCAGAGCGAAAATGATCTTCCCTCCAAAACAGGCACAGGTTCTAAAACAACAGGCCGATTTTAAGGAGCAGACCGAAATTAAACAGGCAGTCCAAAAACAGCAAGCCAAACTTTAACAGGCCGAATTAGATCAACAAGCAAAACTTCAAAAGGCCGAATCTGAACGTAAAGAAACTGAGTTCAAAGTAGAATTAGACCTTTTTAGTAGTAGAGCAGGAGGCAGCTGTAGCCGAGGCCGAAGCACGAGCTCTCGAGCTCGAAGACGAGGACGGCCGCAGTCAGGATCTGGATGATGTTCTACCAGAACAAACTATAGACCCCATGATGCGAGTGAAAGAATTCATTGCTGATCAAGCTAGTGCTGTTAAACCTGAAGTGAATGAGAATATTGACACACCTGAGAAAAGTTTCCTCGGGACGAACAAAAAGGATCAAACGAGTCCTATCCAACCGAAAGTGGCAAAGTCTAAGAATGTCACCAATACAATTCCTGAAACTCAACCTGCAGCGATGTTAAGTGGGTTCCCCGAAAATATATAATCAATAACTCAGCAGAGTAAACCATGGCGAACACTAACCATTTCGCAGCCAAGAGTGGTGTCAGCATGGCCAGGTTTTCATAACCCAGCTGTTAAATCAAAAAAGTCCATATCAACAAGTTATGACCCGCCAACGAGAACAACTCCCGCTTACTCGGGAACTCGACCCGTTACGTCAACCTTAGATGTCAGTGGACCCAAGTTCACACCGGCAGTGCAACATGCACCAATCACAGATATGCCATTTACTGGTCAAAGCAGACCAAGTGGTGCACAAACTCAGGATGTAACGAAGTTACTGCTACTGCATTGTCTACGGGCTTAACAATGTTTAAAGACAGCACAGAGAATTATCTGGGTTGGAAATCTAACTTCCTAGCTACGATTGAAGAATCAGGCGTTTCTGACAGAAAACAGCTAGACCAATTGGTTAAATGGTTAGGACCGGAATCATCCAAACATGCTGAAAGCATACAAATGTGTAGTGCTGATGATCCGTCCTTTGGTTTAAAGGAACTATGGACACTTGTAGATAAATTATATGGCGCGACTGAGATGTTAGAGGCTTCATTAAAACAGAAGTTGGATAAATTTCCGAAACTAACGAATAAAGATTCTAAGCGTCTATATGACCTAAGTAACATCCTAACTGAGATCAAGTTTGTCAAGAGGAATCCAGCATTCGCAAACTTGCTGGCATACTTCGACTCGTCGTCAGGAGTGAAACCGATAATCGGTAAATTGCCGTATGGGCTCCAGGAGAAATGGAGCGCGAGGGAAGTCAGCTATAAAGTCAAGCATAACGTGCCATTTCCGCAATTCACGGAATTTTGCAATTTCATATCTAAAGAACGACCCCTCCGTAACTCTGGACTACGATATCCAAATCACCAAGAAGCCAGCTTCTCAGCCTACTCAGCAGCAATCTACGAGTAGACCTAGAATCACGACACGCAAGACTGAGATAGACAGAAATGCGGATGTAGCATCCGGTAAAGATACTCTAGATATCTGTATCCTACACAAAGTGAATCACCCATTGAATGAGTGCAGGGGTTTCAAAGCCAAATTCCTAGAGGAACGGAAGAAATTGCTCAAGGAAAATAACGTATGCTACAAGTGTTGCGAGTCAACAGCTCACATCAGCCGTTATTGCTCTGCACGAGTCAAGTGCAAAGACTGCGGCAGTGAATCCCACCCTACTGCATTGCACAATGTGAATCCCAAGAATTCGACTGTACCACCCCGCTGTTGGGTAGTCATGTCATAGGAGAAACCTGTCTAGACAAGCTGCACACTCCTGCACATGTGAATGTCAACAGAACTCACGCAACCCCAGATGGGCAACATACAAGATTGAAACCTTGTACCAACCAGTTCGAGGTCCGAGAACGTCATTTCGATCCCGTTAAGGACGAAACAAAACGTGAGCGTAAGGACGACATAGGAGAAAACCTTTTCGAAAGGACTAAAGATGACGACAAGCAGGGGATGTCTTACGAAGACAAGATGTTCCTAGATTTAATGAATAAAGAATTTAGCCATAGTTCAACTGGAAACTGGGTAGCCCCTTTGCCCGTCAAATCTCCAAGATTGCCATTGCCAAACAATCGGAGTCAAGCAGCTCGTTGTGCTGAATTATTAGGCGCAAGCCTGAAGAAGAATCAAGTCAAACGGGAACATTTCCTAGAATTCATGAAAAAGATTATAGATAACAATCATGCTGAAGTCGCTCCACCTCTGCGTGAAAATGAGGAATGTTGGTACCTGCCTTTTATTGGGGTGTACCACCCTAAGAAACCAGAACAGGTTCGTGGAGTTTTTGATTCTTCAGAGCCATACATGATGAAGTATCCTTGAAAAGTAACATTTTGTCTGGTCCTGACCTGTCAAATAGTTTACTTGGCGTTCTCCTTCGCTTCAGGAGAGAAATGATCGCTATTTCAGCGGATGTGCAACACATGTTCCATTGTTTCATTGTTGATGAAAAACACCGAAACTATTTACGGTTCTTCTGGTACAAGGACAACAACATAGACAAAGGTCTAATAAAGTATAGAATGAGAGTTCGGGAATAGTCCGTCACCTGCTGTCGCCACACAAGGCCTGCGGAAAACTGCACATGCTGTGGAACCGAAATATGGAAAGAATGTTACTGAATTCATAACCCACAATTTCTACGTTGATGACGGGTTAACGTCCTGTCCAAATAAAGAACAGGCTATTGAGCTTTTGCAGAATACACAGAACGCCCTTAAAGGGTTCGGGAATCTCAGACTACACAAGTTTGCCTCGATTAGTCCCGAAGTTATGGTCGCATTTCCTGCGAGTGATCTAGCTTCAAACCTTAAAGATTTAGACTTGGAAGCTGATGATAAACCATTACAAGGGAGTTTAGGGCTATTTTGGGATTTGAACACTGACCAATTCCTGTTCCAGATATCTTCAGACGATAAACCAACAACTCGGAGAGGGATACTTTCTATCATCAACAGTATCTACGATCCACTTGAATTCATTGCTCCCGTTATCATTCGCGGGAAATTTCTGCTTCGAGATTTAATATCGGAGACGGTCGACTGGGACCAGCCTGTTTCAGAAGACATAGCCCATGAATGGGAAACATAAAAAAATTCTCTTAAAGATATTGAGACTTTGTGGATACCACATGCATACGTGAAAAAAACCTTAGCAAAACAGTGACCAGAGAGTTACATGTATATTCGGATGATTCCGACAACGGCTGATAGACATAGCTGATAGCTCTCAACTGGGCTTCGTAATGGGAAAAGCGAAGGTCGCTCCTAATAACGGGCAACACTATACCACGTAAAGAGCTGTGTGTAGCTATCCTCGGTGTTGAGATCGCTCAATGTGTCAGAACACTTGAACATCAAGATAGACACTGTTAAATATTACACGGATAGCAAAGTGGTCTTTGGGTACATATGTAATAAGACGAGAAGGTTCTACATCTATGTTGCCAATAGAATAGAGAAAATCCGGAAGTACAGTACCCCGGAACAGTGGAGCTACGTTCAAACGGAGAAAAAACATGCTGACTCAGGCACGAGATCGATACCAGCTTGTGAAATTCATCAAAGCGAGTGGCTACGAGGGGAGCCGCTCTCAAAGGGTAGTCAATTAGCGAATCTTAATCCATTCATTGACGAACATGGTTTGCTAAAAGTTGGTGGGGGTGTCAACAAATCCGACCTAACCCTTAGGGAAAAGAAACCTCTTATTGTTCCTGGACGTCACTATATAGATCCCCTCTTAATCAGACACTACCATGATAAGATACAACATCAAGGGTGACAATTCACAAAGGAAGCCGTAGGGCTGCGGGATTCTGGATCACAAGTGCAAAACGCCAGATATCCTCATATTTCTACAAGTGTGTTTTATGCCGCAAGTTACGGGGCAAGACAGAATGCCAAATTATGGCCGACCTACCTCAAGACAGACTTGAACCAGTACCCCCGTTCACCAACATAGGTGTCGAAGTTTTCGGTCCCTGGACCGTAGTAGCACGTAAAACACGCGGAGGTCAAGCTAACTCCAAGCGATGGGCAGCCTTTTTGTACTCTATCGGATTTGACTTTACTACCGGAGTTGACATGTTCAACACGGCGGGTGTTGCTTACTTTACCGGTACACCTTATCTCACCCATGGTTTTTATTGGGTCCGTGTTGTTCATCTGTATGTGTGTCTTCATTTTTTCTTTTTTTCCCGTTCTCAAGTGGTGTCCTTGTTTCTCAGTGTTTCCGATGTTGCCTTTGTCCATGGATTGTTCGTTCTTTGACTGGCGGTTTGGTTCTCACTTACTTATTTACATGTCTGGTCACGAGAGTCGTTCATATTGAACTGATTGCCGAGATGACTTCCTAAGCCTTCATAAATGCGTTGAGTTGGTTTGTTGCGTTTAGAGGAACAGTCAAGATAATACGTTCAGATAGAGGAACGAACTTTATTGGGGCTGTCGACGATCTGAATGTAGAAGCGGTTGACGTAGAAGATGGGCCTATGAGAGACTACCTATATAAGTCAAAGGCACTTTGGGTTTTTAACCCGCCCAATTTCATCTCTCATGGGTGGAGTCTGGGAAAGAATGATTGGAGTCGCCAGAAGGATCCGAGATTCGATGCTGATGAACGAGATATATAAAGATATACCCATGATGTGTTAAAAACGTTTATGGCTGAAGTCTCCGCTATAATCAATAGACCTTTAGTACCAATATCAACCGATTCTGAAGCCCCTTTGATTCTCATCCCGGCAATGCTGCTCGCTAAAAACCGACTATGTCTATGCCTCAGACAAGCTGGGTGATTTCAGTGTACGAGATCTGTATCTGAATTGAGACGGGTTCAAGCTTTTGCTACAATGTTTTGGGCCCGCTGGAGGAGCTAATATCTGCCAATGCTCAAGAAACGCCAAAAGTGGCAAATGGTACAACGGGACTTCAGTGTGGGAGACGTCGTCCTGCTACAAGTCAAAAACACCTGCCGAAGCAGCTGGCCAGTTGGTGTTATCACTAAAACCTACCAGGGATCCGATGAACACATCAGAAAAGCTGAAGTAAGAGTGATTGTCGATGGAAAATCGACAAGATACCTTCGTCCGATCACGGACATGATTCTTCTTATTGAAGAAAACTGTACATAATGTATATATTTAAGTTGTATTAATAGATATTGCTGTGTGATGGATTCAATAGTTTCAATCATTTATTTCATATTTTGTTCTATGATAAGAGTGAATATTCTTATTGAAAGTATAGTAATATCCCTGGGATATTTGGCGGGGAGTGTAGTGGAACAGTTTTTCAAATTATTATATTTTCCGTTTAGTCACTTTGGCTGGTATGGAAGGCTTAGAATATTCCCCCTACCGATTTCAGGGATACTGACCCATTTCGTTTCTTTGTTCGTTTGCTTGTATTTTTTAGTTGATTTACTTGGTTTTCGTCCTGGTATGACCGAGATGTCGCTCACTGGATGTTGAGCATTTGTTAATAAATCAATACAATGTTAGATATACAAAAAGCATTAAAACCAGTTTAGATATACAAATAGCGTTAAATTCATTTTACCTGTATTACTTGTAAAACATACACACAACGACAAGGATTTTTTATTACCTTCGGCTAGTTAGATAAACACACGCGGTAAAATTACAGACATTAGTGAAAATACTGTTTCTCTATGCTTTTGATTGTATAATATTTTGTGGTTTGACATAATCCTGGTTTTGCGTGAATCGTAACGTATTGATCGAATTGTATAGGTATTGTGTTGGCCAGTCCCGATTCTTCATAGGATACAAAGGGTTAAGCTGGCTGGATCCGGTCCAGCACAAATACTGAAATTAATATAGAAATGTAAAAAGCTTACAAATGGAGTTCAGACTCAAACTGGCCTAAGTAAATCCATTTAACATTATAAGTTATCCTTCATATTGTTGTTTAAAATAGCTTAAAATTGCGTCCAATTTAAAAGCCTAAATCTATATTCAATTGGCAAAAATGCAAAGTGATTCAAAATTATTAGAGATATTATAGATTGAATTCATAATACCAAGTGTTGCATTAAATTGTTTTGAATATATAGATGACAAGCCTGATATCATATTAAAGATAAATTTAGTGTTTAAAATTACAATGTATCGGTTGTAATGACAAGCAATAAAAGTGTCTTTGTTATTTTATGCATTGTATTAATTGTGTATAATTCTTCTATATAACCCTATAGCAAAAAACTTGATGTTTTGCATAGTTTGTCCTACCTTCAATGCTTCTCCTCTGTTGTCTTTTTGTCGGACAGAGGATTACAGCAGTTGCAAGAACATTTTGCCAGTTTATTTTATGTTTGTTGACGATCCGCATTCATGGGTGCAATAGCACGGATGTACCATTGCTCGAAATCTAGCAATGAATCCCGTTCAAACCGGTGCTTGGGGCCGTCTTGAACTTACTATGAAGTAAGATTAAAGCTTGAGGCCCTATGGTGGCTTAAGGAGGTTCGCTCCTCATGTTTTGGGATTTCTGTCAGATTTTCGGAATCCTCGGGTTTTATCCATTTAAAAGCTTTCTAATTTTTTGCCCATTGACCCCCTTATTTTTTTCCATAATTTCATTTTATACATCTTTGAGAGCATTCTGTAAAAATGTCATTGAATTCTATTTATTCTGTCACATTCATTCATGGTCAAACTTTGTTCATGTTTATCCTATGAAAAATCAGAGGAGTTCAGTTTCCCTCCAAATTTTCAATTACTTAAATCTCAATCAAAGCATGAAATGCTGTTAAGGCAGGTTCCTGGGTATTCCAGAAGTTCTGTAATTATTACTGTTTTGCTGAAATCTTGACATTTAATTTTTTCAAGAATTAAAATCCGAAATTTTCCTTCCCGGTTTAGGTTGTCTTTTCAGTTTTTATATGGGATGTTGGCAATTTATTTAAAACTCTATTTATTTACATTTCATTGTCTTGCTCCTCTTTTTGGTATACGTACATGTAAGTATTCCAAAGTACAAGACCGAGTACAAGTGTAACACTCGGTTGCTTAATTAATGTTGATATTTCCAATTTTGTCACTTCCTCTGTCAAGTCATCTAGTTCTTAAGTTTCATTATTTTTGCATATGATTAAATAACTCAACAACGAAGTCACTGTAAATTTACTATCTACATATGGGCATTTCGACAACTTATGTCTCATTAGTGCAAGCTACTTAGAATGGTAGGTTGTGCTCAGCTACAAATAACAAAACACCGAAGTTACTGTGAATAATGTAAACAGAATTTCAGCATTTTGAGTCCGAAGTCGAGCACTACGTTTGTGTCCCTCTGTTTCTCTATGGCGAACAACGTCATTTCATCCTCCGTGCACTAAGGCAAAGGTTATGCCACACAACAGAAACACTGCGTGTATATATTTATCACTCTTGCTCAAAAAGTCCATCTCTTTTATCCATTTATTTTGAAATTTTGAATTGTATCTACCCTTTTCGCGGAG
>MJUU01039313.1:138775-152176 GCA_002080025.1 Modiolus philippinarum
GTGAGACCGGCTGCCGAAACCGGTAGCCTCACTGTGAGACCGGGAGGGTTAACAACTCTGGTTACAACAGCGAAACTAGAAGTTACTATGTATCCATTCATAAAAACTGCGCGCCACAGGAAATTTTTAAGAATGAACCGAATCGTGAATTTCGAATGTCAGTTTAAGTGCTCTGAGATTAAAAAAGCAAAGTATCTCTTAAAAGATATTAAATAAATACAATAAACACATAAAACGATGTAGTTGATCATGAAATGGACACTGTATCGCCACATGAATGGATTATTTTTTGTGCTTTCGTATGAATAACTGGTAAGCCGTACGCGTTTTTAACGATAGTCTGGATCATTCCGATTCTTTTCATACAAAGTAGTCTCCTTAATGTAAGAGTCAGGTTGAAACAGACTTTTTTCAAGATGGCTTTACCCGACAGCTAGAAGGCAGAGAACCTGCCTTAAAAACGAGATCATCAACCTATCATTTTTTTTCACTTAAATTACTTCTTTTTTAATTTTCTTACAAAAAATCATGTTTATATGAAATCCTATTTATTTTCAAATGGAGTAGCGAACCCCCTTAAAGATGAAAAACAACAATAAAAGTGTTGTTCCATTGCTTGATTTTACTAAATATTAGTACAAATCTCATGTGCATTTCATTGTTCATTCGAAAAACAGACAGATCTAGAGCACCCCCCTACAGCCCATACATCACGTAAAAACGATAGAAAAACAATGTTACCAACAGTTAATTTATTTATGTCACATATAGCAGGGTTGCTTAGTATATACTTAGGCTATAAAAATTATGCAACATTTATTATGATAGCTATGCCACAACATGGGCTCTCTTGAAGACCAAAACAAGTTGAAATTCCAACTGACATAAAAATTATTACTCCATCAAAATCGTGTGATATTGAATGATTGTCTTGCTTTCTTCTACAAAATATCAAGACTTTAAGAAATTAATTATCTACATTTTTATGTTGTTCCATTGCTTGATTTTACTGAATATTAGTAGAAATCTCATGTGCATTTACTCCACATACTTTCATCGTTTATTCGAAAAACAGACAGATCTAGAGCACCCCTATAGCCCATACATCACGTAAAACGATAGAAAAACAATGTTACCGACAGTTAATTTATTCATGTCACATATAGCAGGGTGGCTTAGTATATACTAAGGCTATTAAAATTATGCAACATTTATTATGATAGCTATACTACAACACGGGCTCTCTTGAAGACCAAAACAAAATTGAAATTCCAACAGACATAAACATTATTACTCAATCAAAATCGTGTGATATTTAATGATTGTCTTGCTCTCTTCTACACAATTTCAAGACTTTAAGAAATTAATTATGTACATTTTTTATGTCGTCTAGACTTAGTATACTAGGATACGTATATCAAAATCATATTTATATATATTGGAACATTGAAAAACGAGACTGTAGATCAAGTCAAGTAAACTTTATTTTACGCCAGTGTTAAAAACACGCAGTAGGCTGTAGAGATTATCTTTTAGGTGAAAATTAGTTTTGACGTACAATGCGCTATAAGTAAATTAAAATGTAGGATTTCAACAAGTACTTGTCGAATCATTAGTGTACTAATGTAGATAGGAGCAAAATTCATTGTTGAAGGCCTCATGCTGACTTCAAGATGAAAAACAACAATAAAAGCGTTGTTTCACTGCTTGGTTTACCGTGTTTTCTCTCATGTGCATTTACTCCATTACTTTCAATGTTTGTGAAAATGCAAACCCCAATGACCAAAACAATGACAAAACATAATTTATTCTTTTAAAGCTAAACAAAATACAATTTAGTGCATGCTGAATTTAAAAAATCTTACGTTCCATTGACACTATTGTTGTTTTTTCCAGACATTGGGTACGATATAAATTATTATACTCTATACAAAGTAAAGCAGTTCCACAAGGCATGAAACAATAAAAAATAAAGGGCTATGCCGAGCGCAGCATGATACGACCGCAGCATGTTGACAACTGAAATTTTAACAAATGTAATATATATGAATGTGGACACAGTTAAGAGCTTGACACAAACTAAGGCACATCAAAATAAGCCCTTTTGATCCCTGGAAGCTGAGAATCTGTAAGAGTTATGCTAAATAACTAAATACCGAAGTTACTGTTGAAATATTACTGACTGCTTACATCAAGAGGAATCCATAAGAAAATCCCATTGAAATCCGATAAAAAATAAAGATTTTAAATATTTCGGAAAATTGTTGTTTTGACCCCTCTGACCCCTTTAAAGATCGAAACTTTAATAGCTACAAAAATTCGTTGCCATGTTGCTGAAAGTTTTCTACAAGACTAATCCAAACAAAAAAATTCCATCGAAATCCGATGAGAAATAAAGTATTGACATATTTGTGAAAATTGCAAGTTTGAGCCCTTGGACCCATTACAGCAAGGAAACTGTAAGAAATACAAAAATAAATTTAAAGAAATTAATATGATTAATGCAAAAGATCTCTTGACATACTACTAAAAGCTTAAGACAAGAGGAATGTTTCGAAAAAATCTCATCAAAATCAGATGAAAAATCAAAATTTTAGGTTATTTGCACATTTGCAATTTTGGTCCCGTTTGGCACCTCACAGCCCCGAAATGAACAAAAGTTATCAAAAATCTAATATTTAAACACCATATTAACTTTTCATAAGGAATCCATTGAAAAACAAAACTGTATCAAAATCGGACGAGAAATAAAAAAAAAAAATGTTTGTGATTCCCTTTCAGGCCCCATTGACCTCATGAACGGTACATGACATACTACTGATTGGAAATTTGCTCAGGAGCACACTGAAAAAAAAACCCATCAAAATCTGATAAATAATTAAAAATCTACAACCAATTATGTGAAACCACAAATTTTGCCCCTTTTGACCCCTTTTTTAAAATCAAGAGGGTCCACAGAAATACAAAGCCAATCAGTCTGTCTTCTGTGCCAAGGAACTGAACATTGTGTTAAAATTTCATTAAGATTAATCAGTTTATTGACCAAAAAACAAAAGTGTCTACAGACGACGACGCGGACGACGATGACGACAGCGCAATACAATCATACGACCTCAAATGTTTTGCGGTCGTATAAAAACAAACATAAAATAAATGTAGATAAAATATAAAAAAAAAAATCAAATAAACCAACACAATAAAAATTTTTATTGTGCACTTTATAGAAATTAAAATGATTAATGCAAGAAACAGTTATGTCAGTAAAATGCTACGTAAACGAAAAACGCACAATACAACTAGCCGATTTTATGTATAAACATTATGTATCGTATAAATACTGGTGATACGCAAAACTAAACAAATCATCAACATATTTCTACAAACTCAAAGCATTGATTTGGAAATTCGCTAAGGGGTATCGATAAGTATTGTTAGTACAATTCTATAATATTTAATATATCCTTCACTAATAAAATGATCAAACATGTTAATTTATTCAGCTCTTCCATCCAATCAGAAAATTGTTCATATCTTTTTCGAATCCTTTTCTTAGTTACAATTCTGTTCGGTAAGGTCACTGATGAGACATAAGTTGTCAGTACTTCGGGTTGCGATTGTATTGAAACTTGTAATATCTAAATTGTGCAAAATGCTGTTTAAAACCTAGGAGTATCCCCTCATGTATAGCTCTGTCCTTAGTTGAATTTTGACTTTTGTATGTAGATCCTTTGGGTTATTTGTTCTCTATCAGCTTTAACATGCTTGTCGGTTAATGGACTTCGTAATATTTTGGTTTGATCTGCACTGATAAGACTTAAGCTGTCGAAATGCGCATATGCAGAAGATAAATTAACAGTAAATTCGGTATTTTGTTATTTAATAAATAGACCACTAAAACAAAACACAGCTATTTTACTAAAGCGCCAAAATTAAAGACACACACACACACACACGCGCGCAAAAAACATTTATCACAAAATCGTCAAAATTTCCCTACACAAGAATATAATAATTTAAGGTACTACAGACATGTAAGTAAATATTTGCTTTGTGCATGATTAAAGTGCAAAAGTTTGATTCTAAAGTTTGGATTCTCTATTACAAATTACCAAAGGAAAAAATTAAGATGGAATATTGATGGTACATTCATGAAGGTACATTCATGCATAACAAGAATAAAAGCGTTTTTCCATTGTTTAGTTTTACCATGTATTTATCGAGACTTTGTCGCAATTGCATTTACTCCATATCACTTCATTGAATATTTCCAATAAAGATTTCAACAAAATATTAAAGTTTGATTAATGTTAGTTCCTCACTACGAGTTCTTTTTTTATACGTACTTTATCAGGAAAACATATTTTCTGTAACTGGACTTTCTCCACTTTACCTGTGATTTATTCTAGTTTACCATGGAAATCTGCTAGACGTTAAACGTTAAATACATAATGCTCAGCAATATCTCGTATCACTTTTATCATTAGAGTTATTAATCAACGCACACAAAGCACACACAAAAAAACAGACTTTATATATGCTAGTAACCTTACACTGATTTTAAAGTTCACGTTGTTTTTGTTTTTCCTTTCCATACATTTAAGTCCGCTTTAGCCTTATCGCAAGTGCACTACGTATTCAAAATATTTCAGTCAATGACTTTTTTGTTGTTCTCTGTTGCTAAACTTCTGATTATAAAAATAAAACAATTTCGGCAAACTTTCTTTAAATCACCAGTAATTCTGCAAACAATCTCTTTTTAATCGACCTGTGCCATATCTTTATTATTAAATACTAGAACAAAATAAGATGATCCGTCATTTGCATCTGAAAAATATCTAGTTATATACAGAACCTATTTGGTCCTGTTTGAAAATAATATGACAAAAATTGTCACATATCTAGGAAAAGACAACATTTTTTTCTCTGGTAAATAATCTCTACACCACTATCCCAATTCAGTATCATCGATGCTAGTAACTTGTGATGGTTTTCTAAGGCAATAGAATAAGGGGATTTCCCGTCTAGTTTTTTTAAAAGAACATTAGCCCCTTTCGTTAGCAGCAAAGTGACTAGGTATTCGTTTCCAATTTCGCAAGCCAAAAACAAGGGTGTTGTACCATCACATGTCTTCATGTTTACATTCGGCCTCTTCTCCAGGAGAACATTTACGATTTCATCATGCCCCATAAGACATGCCAAATGTAATGGTGAAGCCCCTGCTGTTTTGTTTATTATCCAGTCATAATTATCAATATATCCACTTGTTTTTGTGAATCCAGTCATTCTTATTTTTGTCCAAAATGTTTTTTCTATTCCTGAATGTATAGTTTTAAATTTTCTTATTTCCGCAAGGTAAATATCTTTCTTGTTAATGCATAGATTTACATCTGCACCTCTTTGCAATAGCATATTCACAATATCAATGTTAACTTATACAGAACTAACCAATAATGGTGATTCTCCAGTGTTAGAACATAGGTTTACATCGACTGCACGATGCAACAAGAGCTTAACAACATTGGTATGTCCTTCCTCACATGCTGAGTACAGAGCAGTATCTCCATCTTTGTCAAACAAGTCTACTATAATATCATGTTTTAATAATTCTTCTACAACATTATCCTGGTTTTGTATGCATGCAATTTGCAGAGGTGAATTCCCATGGTCTGAGCATTTATTAATATTAGCTCCCTGTTGTAAAAGATCTTTGACTATCTGTAAATGCCCGTTTTTACATGCGATATACAGTGATGTACGTCCCATACTATTGCCGAAATCAATGTGCACATTGTCACATTTTAGTAATTCACTAACAACATCTGTTTTTCCCCTAAAACATGACATGAATAATGGTGTACAGCCGTTCTTATTACACTTGTTCACGTCAGCTCCATGTTGTAAAAGATTTCTTACTATCAGTACATTCCCTCTCTGACATGCAAGATACAGTGATGAACGTCCCTCATTATCACATAAATCAATCTTCACATCATCGTCTTTCAGTAGTTCAGTGACTATACATATACATTGATAAGATACTGCAGCATATAATGGCGACCAATCATCTTTATCACAAGTATTTATATTAGCGCCACCTTGTAAGAGATTTCTTACTATCTGTAAATTCCCCCTCACACATGCCAGATAGAGAGATGAACGTCCCTCATTATCACATATATCTAATTTCACATTATCGTTCCTCAGTAATTCAGAGACTACATCAGTATTTCCAAAATAACATGATGCATGTAATGGTGACCAGCCGTCATTGTCACAGATATTTGCGTCAGCTCCATGTTGTAAAAGGTATCTTACTGTAAGTATACACTCCTGCTGACATGCCAGATACAATGATGAATGTCCTTCATTATCACACAAATCTATCTTCACGTTATCATTTTTCATTAGTTCACTTACTACTTCTGTATTTCCAAAATAACATGACGTATGCAATGGTGACCAGCCATCGTTGTCACGTATGTTAATATCTTCTCCATGTTGTAGAAGATCTATTACTGTATGTACATATCCCTCCTGACATGCGAGATGCAGTGATGAACATCCTTCAGTATCACATAAATTAATTTTCACATTACTATTCTTCAATAGTTCAGTGACTACTACACTATTTCCAAAATACAATGATGCGTGTAATGGTGACCAGCCGTCATTGTCACATATATTTGCGTCAGCTTCATGTTGTAAAAGGTATCTTACTGAAAGAATACATCCCAGCTGACATGCCAGATACAGTGATGAACGTCCTTCATTATTACATAAATCTATTTTAATATTATCATTCTTCAGAAGTTCATTTACTACCTGTGTATTCCCATTATAGCATGATATATGTAATGGTGACCAGCCATCATTGTCACATAGGTTTATTTTAGCTCCGTATTGTAAAAGCTCTCTTACAATCTGTACATATCCTTCTTGACTGGCCAGATATAAAGGAGAAGTGTTATCAGATCTACACTGGTTAACATCACCACCGTGTTGTAATATCCACTGAGTGAGTTTCAAATTACCCTCACAAAAGCTACTGATAAGAGGGGTATCAATAGATTCACTCTCATCCACAATGCGCAGTAATTTATTCTGTTCAGATTTGCTAAGTGTTTCAAGATGAATAAGTAATTTGTCTGTAAATGATAATGACTTCAAATTTCTATTGCTGAAGACGTCCACTACTTTCTGATTTGTCCAATCTCTAACCAAACGGCATATGTATAAATCTATCATAGAATCTGGTATACATATTGTGAAGTCTAGTTTGTCGTCTTTTATATCTGTTGTATCCCATAAAAACCTTTCTCTGATAAATTCTATGTTTGCATGTTCAATAAGAATATTTATCATCTGTTGCCCGAGATGAAAAGAAACAAATTCAAATAATTTGTCATGCATCATTTTGTAGAAGCCTTTGTCCTGAATTAAAAATGTGCCAACCAATGTCTGGGAAGCCCTATGTAAACATTTAAGTGATGCACCTCTGTTGAGCTCACACAATTCCAAAACATCTTCGATTTTCTCACGTTCACTGCTATTAACTTTGCCTGCTAAAATATCCTCAGAAATGTGATTGTTCAACATAACAATAAGAACCATAACACAGTATTTATATTTTCCCTCATCTCCTTCCATCATTAAATTATCTTTTTCCTTCCCGACAAACTGAAATGGATTTTTACAAAAAGATTCAAAATCATTACTTTCGTTTTTGTGATACAAACTACAAAGAAAAGGAAAATAATTATACTGTTTCAACAAAGATACGGCTTTTTCAGAATGTTCTCCAAAATACTTTATTGCAAATTTTGTTTTTTCATCTGCTGTAAGGTACAGTGATTAAGAATTAAAATTACGTACACATGAATTGAAAATCTGAAGAGTTTTAAACTGTTTATCTTTGAACACTTGCAACCTACAACATGAAATAAGTTTACAATGCTGTGTTTGCAGTATTAGTTTTAAAACATTCAGTATTTGTTTAATCCTGTTTAGATAAATTTTATCTAATGTGTATTTGCCACAAAGATCATCAAGTACAAATAAAGTTTTATTGTATTCACAAGACAACGTTACTATTTCCTCTGGATAAATTACTGGTACAATAGTATAACCTTCTTCCATCATCTTCAATGCTACATGTCTAACAGTCATTGTTTTACCCATTCCAGAATTACCAGTTACTGTTACACAACTTTCAATGTTTAGTGTTTTGTAAATATGATCTGCTGCACTTGTCGGTATGAACATTGCATCATTTTGCTTCCATATCTCTATTTCCATTTTTATCAACCCTATAAAATAAAACAAATAGTAGTGAATATATCAATTATAATACAGATGATTACAGTACAGGGAAAATTAAAGATTGCCGCTTTTGTGATCCCGAAGTGATCACTTTGTGATCCTGTAGCAGTCAATGATTGCAATCAAGGATTGTACTACTTGCGATCAATGATCATACGGGTATATGCGATCAATGATCACAATTATTGATTCCACAAGTTATGATCAGTGATAACAACTTATGGTGCGACCCTTGATTGCACAGCGTTATTGATCACAACAGTGCGATCATTGTGTGATCCTTGATTGCAAGATTGTGATCCTTGATCGCAAAATCATATAATCCTTGATCGCAAAGCTCAAACTTGTGATCATTGATCGCTAAGTACAAATTTATAAGTTCGTTCCATTTACAAACATGTTTAATTTGTTTTAACGAGAAGTTTAAAAAACCAGAAAGTCTTGACATGCATGCCTTGTCCTTCATATCTTTTGAATGCATTAACATATAGAGAAATTATTCACAAATATTTTAAAAGGTAATAGAATATCTATAAGATGATAAGTGTACATTACTGATTATGAAATTAATTTTATAGACATCACGATTGTCGGAAGAAAAAATGTGAAATAAGAACTTTAAACTTTAATTTTCGAAATCTATAGGACTGAATCAAAAAATTTTAAGTGATTTTCAAAAATGATTTTTTACAAATAAAATGGCTTAAAATGATTATTTTTGTTTTACTAAGAGGTAGAAAAAGTGGCCGGGAAAGACTGCTATTGTTGTTATCAACTTTGAAACTTATAACTTTAGTGTGTATTGAATTGAATCAGATTAGCCGATCAATTTGTTTTTATTGATATCAAAAGATAATTAATACATAAAAAGGCATAAATTGCAATTGTTTTTTTACTTAAGCAAAAGGTCAAACCGTGACCTGAAAGATATCTTTTATGTTGGAATTAGACAGTTACAAAACACATGTACTAAATTTTCAACTTTCACTGTGTATTGCTTGAGCCTTTGATAACCCTTTTGAATTTCTGTGATTGATTTTTAAAGACATTTGATTAATAAAAAGATATCTTAACAAAAGATCAAAACCGTGGCCGGAATCGAATATGGTGTGGTCAATCAACTGTCAAATTTTCAACTTTGAACGTTTATATTATCCGGTACAAAAGTTTCTGATGTGGTAAATCAGCTGCTCTTTGAGTGTATTGTTTGAGAATCGGATAAATCGGAGATATGTCTCTGAATAAATCAGTCAAATTTCTGTTCCATATATCATATGATAATTCATTTACAAATAAAATTTGTTTATAAATGAATAATTTTGGAAAAAGAAATAATCCGCAAAAACTGGATTGAAATATAAATGATTGGTATGATCTACCCAAGGCTTGACTACAACTTATCGTGCAGCAAAGTGCATAATAGGAGCAAAATTTAATCAATGTGCATCAAAATATATAAAGAAGGTTCTCCAATGACGTGTACAAACCCTTGTCCGAGAGATACGACTCTTTTATAAGAACTTGATCGGCAATTGTTTGAAATCTTGTTATGTTGGAGTATACCTATCAAAAATATCACAAATAGGAGATACCCCAACCACCTCTGTTATCTTATTTGGCAGTAATTCTGTGGATTATAAATACGTAGTTTTACAGTACCAGGAATATTCAACCTGGCAATTTGACTGCAAAAGGATCACTAAGGGATCACAAAAGGATCACAGAAAAATAGTTATAATCATTGATTGCAATCCAGGAATGCGTTAAATGACCGCATGATCACAAGGTTTGCGATCATTGATCGGTGGTGTTGTGATCCTTGATCGCAGATGTTGTGATCATTGATTGCAAGGATTGTCATCGTTGATCGCAAGGATTGTTATCAATGATCGCAGGAGATACAATTTAAGGATCACGTTCGTTGCGGTCAAGGGTCACAGCCGTTGCGATCGAGAATCACAAACCTTGCGATCAAGGATCACAACCCTTGCGATCAAGGATCACAAAGATTGCAAGAGTTGTACTATCAATGATTGTTTATTAAAAAAAGAAATTTTTTATTAACAAAATGAAAAATGTAATACCGTAGTAACTTATATTCATTATATATGAAAACTAATCGTTTATTTTACGTGTATTATTCATTTCAGTAAAACGTTTTGTTGAACAAAAATCGAGAATTGTTTTTTATCGTTGCTTTTATTAATTCATTATGTTTTTCATTTTTTGTTTACTTTTTCATATTATTTTTTTACTAATTTATTTATTTATTATTGTTATTTTTTTACTATTTTTATTTCTAGATATTAAGCCTTTTACATCTTAATGTTATTTTCCGATTAAAAAATTCTTTGTATATACTGTACATATGCCCAGAACATTTATATATTATGTACATGTACTTTACAGTGCCGGGTTACTGATTTTTTTAAGATAAGTTTATCTATCATTTATATGCCATTTACTCCTGTTTTGCGAGAAGTTTATTTGCCAGTGTACAATGATTACCTGCAGAAGGTGATTGTATATTGTAACCCCGGGATTGTAACACAGTCGTAAAACATTCTGTCTGTGTATATTCCACTGTTGTCTCAATATACACACGTGTCCGAGTCTCTCTAGCGCAGAGCTATCGGCTTACTCACATTACACAAAAAAGTCTTGCACAATAACAGACTGGTAACAGCTTTGGGGGATCAAATGAGCATTAGAAATAAATTTAAAAGAATTTCCAACATGACATTTTTATCCGGGTACACTTATAAAATCAAATTAATATTTCATCTCTAGTAACTATACGGAATAAAGAGGATATGAAAAAACTATGCAAGGAACAAACAGACGCATTTTATCTTACTTTCTTGGATCTTCTACTGTCTATTGAAGCTAAAACTTAATATACATGTAACTAGTCCCCGATTGAATTTGTGTATTCGGGTTAATAAATTGACTTTTTGACCCCATTTCTGTAAAAATCATGTTACTTGACAACGTGTCGGTCTTATCAGAAGCAGAGACACATAAAATTTTATATGTCTCTGTCAGAAGTAACGGGAACTTGTGTGGGCTGTTCCAAGTGCTTGGTGATACACTAACATAGGGTATTTTGATTCCGGCTTAAATATTCAACGGTAGTTCATGTATTCCGGCAAGAATGTTTGTAGCGAAATAAAAACACTGTTACACTTGCCATATATAAATTTGAAAATGGATGGTTAAGAAATGCTTAGTATAAGAGAAAATGATATACCACTACATATCTTGTAATATCCATGGATGTAGGATATCAAGCTTATAGTCGAGACACGAGCGCAAAGGTTTTATCACAAAAGCTGATATTTATTTCAAACTGCAGTTGTGTTAAGAAACAGACATTTATTTTCTGTGGAATACATATATACAGCATATATGAATAAATTTTATATTGCGCTTGTTTAATACATAGTAGTTTTGTTTTACTTTTCAAAAAGCACCCTTTTAGACTATTATACAAACAAAACACTGTTTTCGTGATAATAATACCTTTTGCATTCTCAAAGGTGTAAATATCTTAAAATCACGTGCGTGTGGTGGATTAATTTACGATTATCTGTAATACATGAACAGGCGTGTGCCACACCTTGCAAAGGTGAAGTAAAGTGTTGGTGGCAATAAACAACCCACAATAAACATCGGTTACCAGGTGACCAAGGATTTATGGATGTACTGTACAAAATTTCAGTTTTTCGTTTTGTTTTATAAAACGGTCACATCTAATCTTTCAAAAGGGCTTCTCTAAATAAGAGTTCTCGTGTGTTTGAATGCAGATATGTATACCACTGACTAGTAAAATGAGCTTGCAGGACTTGATCACGAGTCTCTAATATGGGACTTTCGAGATGAGAGTTTTCCAGGAAAGATTTTTAAAAAGTAAACAAGAGATCTTCATGTTCCAGAATCTATCAATGTATATTGTATGCGCATATTTATCATTGATTATGAGTGATCGGTTGTTCAATACTGCTGTATGTAAACTTTTTTAATGTCAATTAAAATCTACATGGCGGATATTTCGGAACTCTTCGAATTAATTTACATTTTGTTTGTATTATTATTGTCATTATTTTATCCAATGGGTCATTGATCCAGCTCTGGCCCACTTGTCTGGTATACTGGAAATACAAATTTACAAAAGGTTAAATAAATAATAAACCTATTTCTGCTCGATTTTGCTTACCAGGTAAGAACAATAAAAATAATTACTCAACAAATGCTACGTCACAGTTGAATAGATGATCAAATATGCATTTACCATGATTTCAGTCGTAAATCATGCCCAGTGCTGTTGAAAATATTTACATGCTTATTGTCAGATCATAGAGAAATCTATACATCTTGGTTCAATTCGCTTTCATAGTTTCAGAGGAGATTATCTTCATACTTTCTATGCTTAAAATTGCTTCAGTACTATCAATACGTTCTATGCTTCAAATTGCGTCAATACTATCAAAGGTGATGATCACAATATTTTTGACATAGAGTCTTATGCTTGGCGTTGACGGAAAGACTTCAGTGTAGGGTTTGATTCAGTTTGCATCTTAATAGTTTCAGAGGCTATGACCAAACTATGTTTTATCTAGAATACACTAGAATAATCGAGTCCGGACTGCTTATACATTTGCTTGATTGATTGATTGATAAGTTAGAGTTTAACGTCCAGTGAGCAATATTTCAGCTATATCAGGACGAGAACAAGTTAATCAAATAAAAAAAATTGTAAGTAAAAGAAGACAGAAATAAAGGTGGAAGGGACAACCGGGCAACGAGTTTTGATAGCCACTGGAAAAAGGGAGTATGGGTAGGGGCAGGAAATTTAGCCTTCTATACGAGACCAAGTGACTCTACTCTTTTTAGAAAAATATAGAAGGGGTCTTTATACTTCATGGAGTATGGCGTCTCTCCACACAGTTCGGCTATTATGGTTCGCTTTGCGTATTATGCCCTGACTTTCCCGCATAGACAGGGTATTTCCCTATCCACCAGCTGGCCATGGGAACGCACTCGGCAGCTCTGTAGCCTGAGCCCGTGAAAACCGATTCAGGT
>MJUU01039314.1:9497-21473 GCA_002080025.1 Modiolus philippinarum
GTTGACTGTTGTATCACTATTGATGATGATGACAATGACTTTCAATCACCGTATCCTCCTTTTGCATGTTTAGTTGACTGTTGTATCACTGTTGATGATGATGATAATGACTTTCAATCACCGTATCCTCCGTTTGCATGTTTATTTAACTATTGTATCACTATTGATGATGATGACAATGACTTTCAGTCACCGTATCCTCCGTTTGTATGTTTTCTTGACTGTTGTATCACTATTGATGATGATGATAATGACTTTCAATCTCCGTATCCTCCGTTTGCATGTTTATTTTACTGTTGTATCACTATTGATGATGATGATAATGACTTTCAATCACCGTATCCTTCGTTTGCATGTTTAGTTGACTGTTGTATCACTATTGATGATGATGATAATAACTTTCAATCACCGTAACCTCCGTTTGCATGGTTAGTTGACTGTTGTATCACTATTGATGATGATGATAATAACGTTCAATCCCCGTATCCTCCGTTTGCATGTTTTGTTGACTGTTGTATCACTATTGATAAACAAAGACAGAGTACAACAATACATTTGTGGTTAATAATGTGACATGATTGTCTAGATGTAACTTTCTTTAATATGTACAACGTCAAATCATTGTAGAAGAACACATAATGTGTGTATAGGTATTTGTCTGCATATAAAATAATGAACTCCCTTCAGATCATGTCATAGTATAATACATTATGCGTGTGTAATTGTTATCGGTCTTTACACACCGCCTTCAGATCATTTCTTGGCCGAAGAATATATTATGCATGTCTAAATGTAAGTATGTTATCTACACCAAAGTTGGAACAATTAATAACAGAGTATGAGCCCTTCGACAATGAGCTCTGCATTTGCAGATACTAAATTCACAGTAACTTCGGTATTGGTCATTTCATACCTCATAGTTCAAGACGGCCCCTAGCACCGTTTCCGGCTTAATTCATTTCTAAATGTCGAGCCACGCCTCGCCCATGGTTGTTGACCCTAGTTCATGGATGCTTGGGAGGGGTTGTCAACAAATATAAATAAAAATGAACTGGAAAATTTTTCTCTATGTTCTCTACAACTGCTTTTTAGAAGAAAATAACCTTTTGACAACCACAGGGCACTCATCGAGTTAACTGCATGAGACCTTGATATAATATAGTACTGTGAAGTACAGAATGGTTAGAATTAGATTGAGAAAATACAAATATATATAATAATTAAGGGAATATCTTATATAGATATCCTATAGTGCTTTCAAATTTCAGCATTTTATATATATAAAATTTCCCTTAAGAACAATTACACCATAGCTGAAATGTATACATTATGCAGGAAAGGATATTGGGTATATGCACATGGGACAAAGTTTCTACAAAAACATGGTAAAAACAAGCAAAGGAACAACGCTTTAATTGTTCTTCTTCATCTTGAAGTCACCTAAGCGTAAATTCAAGGCGGCCCCGAGCACCGGTTTGAGCGGTATTCTTTGCTTAATGTCGAAAAATACCACATCCATTTCTGTTCTGGTCATGGATGCGGGATTGTCAGCAAACATCAATTAAAATGAAAAAGTGCTCTTACAGTCACTGTCATCCGTTGCCCGACAAAAGCACCAGTGTCTCAAGCTAGCGGACGATTACAACATATAGACACACACAGGGCACTTATCAAGTGAACTGTAAGAAAACTTGGCATTACAAAATAGTGAGATATGGACACTTTAAACAGGTGGTCAGGATAAAATTGCGTAATAACCAAATTAATGCCAAAATTTGAAAGTATAATTAATAGTATATCCATATGAGAAATTCTCTCATGAACATGTACGCCATAACTGAGATATATAGAGCATACATCTCTCGCACGGGGAATCTTTTTACGGACTCCTGATGTCTTGATGTTTTAATCTTTGTATCCCTCATTCAGAACAAGTAATTTTAGAACACATTTAATGTTATTAATCTGTATATGCCACAGTCAAATCAAGTTATTGCTTTTCCACGTATTTGTGGAGATTTTGTCTAATTTGCTTTTACTCCATATCCCTTCATTGCTTATTGCATGGAAACATATTATTCATGTCCTAGTTAATGTTTTTCATCATCAAATCATCTCGTAGCGGAAGAACATATTATGAATATTTAGATATTGTCAGTTTATATGCATCCACCATATAGAACCCATTATGCATATCTCAATGTCATTAATCATGCTAATCTGAATGTGCCAACGTCAAAACAAGTTATTGTAGAAAAACACATTATGCATGTCATAGTTTATGTTTTCATTATCAAAAGATTATGCTTGTCTAGATATTGTCAGTTTATATGCATCCACCTTATAGATCACATAACTAAATACCGAAGTTACTGTGAATTTATTTTCTGCATAATATGCACATATCGACAACTTACGTCTGTTCAGTGCAGATAAAATCTAAACTTATGGAAAACCATAAGCCCAAAGGTGTTAAAAAACTGATAGAGAACAAATAACCCAATATGATCTAAATGTAAAGCAAAAATAGGCTAAGGACAGAGCTTTGCATTCTTACATGAATTTAGCATGTGTTAATACTAATGTCAGATTGATAACATAATACCGAAATAAGTGTTCATTTAATGTATGCAGGTGGCCATTTCGACAACGAATGCCTATTTCCCTTCGACAACTAGCAACTAATTCCACTCAAACCGGTGCTAGGGGTCGTCTTCAACTTGATGTGAGGTATGACCGAAGCTCATTGTTAAAGGCCTTATGATGACTTTAAGATAAAGAACAACAATAAGTCTTAATTTAATGTATACAGATGACCATTACAACTAATATTTTACGAAAGGATATGGAGTAAATGAGCATGAGACCATAACACAAACTTATGAAATAAAAGGGACAAGAGGAAACACCTACAATGGCTGAAAATTACATGCCACAATCATCCAGGGAACTACACAGGAAAAAACACAAATTATAAAATAGGAACTTGGCACAGCCGGACTTGGTACCGGTACTAGCAAAAGGCAGCGGTAGGGTGCAACCGTTCTATGGGTACATTAACCCCCCTTTATCTGTCCCGTTTCCCTATAGTTTAGTAAACATACGAATAAAAACCCAATACAGGTAGACTACTAATTCCACGACCACAATCTTGAAAGGAGAGAATATGACAATACGTAATTTTGAAAGATGGTTCAAGGGGTGATCGCCGCTAAATTGCCGGCTAGCTAAAGGAGCCTAGTCTGCTGGAAAAACACTGTCGAACTACGAAAGAAAAATCAAACTCAAAACTCCCCGCAGGATTTGGTCAAGAATCATCATATATTTCAGTAGACATCGGCAGTATCAGTGAGAGGCCAGTGTGTATTTAAAGTTTTTAGGTCACCAGATCTCAAGGCTAATTTTACGGATGCAAGTAGAGTATCTTAGTATGTTAACTCCAACTGCAATGATTTTAACGAGCTGTATGGCCATTTCAGAAATTTATGTCTATTCATTGAAGCTCAAATCTTACATATGGGCTAAATTTACCAGAACCTTTTAAGAAACTGACAGAGAACAGGTAACCACAAATATATTAATCAAAAGCCAAACCAGATATGGACAGAGAAAGAGGTAGATACTCCTTAAATAAAAAATGAAAGGGCATGGAGCAAAAAGTATATGAGACAAAACCTTTACAATTACATAGCAAGACTAAGCCATTAAACAACGGTTTCATTCTTGTCCTTAGTTTTAAACAACATTTTAAAAAAATTGATTTTGCAAGTTTTCAAATGAAATCGGTTTCCGGAGCACCATCGAAGTACTGACTACTGGATTGGTGAATACCCTCTAGAACTAACAGTCACGGTAGAACACATGCATGTTTGGGTACCCATAAACCGGTTTAACCTTACCACTGGCTTTTGCTAGTGCCGGTACCAAGTCTGGCTGTCCCGAGTTTCTATCGTTGTCTACGTTTGTCTTTTGTCTTATTCTTGTTCTTCATGTGTAGTTCTATAGCAGATTGTGGCATGTAATTATAATGTTCAGCCATTGTAGTCGTTTCTTGTTATCCATTTTTTATATGTTTAGATATAATAAATCTTGTTATGCCATTACCAGATCAAGTCATGGTCGTACACATTATGTATGTCTTAATGTAATTTGTATGTATGTGCAACAGTCATAGTAAAATAGATTTGTTATGTTAATATGTTTTCTATCTTCATATACCACTGTCAGAAAAAAGTCATTATAAAAGGCATCACGCAAATAAACTAATGGTAGAAGAACATATTAAGCATATACACTGAAATAGATATGAAGTAAAAGCACATGAGACACAGTCTAACTAATACGTAGTAAAACCAAGATATTAAACAGCGCCTTTATTGTTGTTCTTCATTTTGAAGTCACCATGATGCTTTAAAAAATGAGCTTTGCTATACGTCATAGTAAGTTTCAGACTGTCCATGGGACCGGTTCAAGCGGAATTCATCGCTTGACGTCGAGCAATGGATGGTAGAACACATAATACATGTCTTTATGTAATTATTCAGTGTGTCTCTTCCATTAATAGATGAAGCCGCTTAAAAACACCTTGTATAACCTGTTTATACAATCATCAGATTAAGTCATAGTGATACACATTATTCATGTCTAGATGTTAGTTGTTTGCGTGGACCACCGTCAGACCCAATCATAGAAGACAACATGTATGTCTAGATGTAAC
Source organism: Modiolus philippinarum (assembly GCA_002080025.1). Lineage (NCBI taxonomy): Eukaryota > Metazoa > Mollusca > Bivalvia > Mytilida > Modiolidae > Modiolus > Modiolus philippinarum. Next base: position 14,215 of record MJUU01039314.1, read on the forward strand.
TTATCTGTGGAAACCACCGTTCGACCCAATCATAGAAGACCACATGTACATTTGGTTGAACGTTCAACGTTACATTTTTTGCGTGTACATTCCGTGTTTCGTTCGTTCCGCTCGCGTTTTCCGTTCGTTCCGTTTCAAATAAATCAAATCGTGTGTTGCGTGTACCATTCACACACGTTTTACACGAAACAAACGATTCATTTCGTTCTGTTCGTGTACGCAAGCTCGGAACAGTTCATATCGTGCAGAGCGTGTATATCGTGTGGAGCGTGTATTTCGTGTGAACCGGAAATGCGTTTCACAAAAATAAAATCCTATAAATAATTATTTCAGTCAACAAAAATGGGCTTGCAGTTCGTAACTTTATCGTCCATAAAGTCAATTCCATTCAGGTTGACACATCATATCTGCGGATGCAGTCAGTTTTAAACGACATTCATGATATCAAAACAACACGACAGTCGTTCGGATTGTTTCTGAAACGGTATGTTAAGTATACAGGGTTTTCCTGATTCCGGTGGTCAATATCTTAAACTCTTAATAAATATTCTCACTGCATCTATCATTTACTATGATAATTATCAGTCAAAAATAAAGATATCATTCTGTTAAATGATGCATACAACGGTAAACAAACTCGAATATCTATCTTTTGAACATTTGATTAAAAGTCACAGGTCAATCACACTTAGCGTTGTTGACGTTTCTCCTATTTCCGGTGCAAAAGTAAAGTAGTGTATGGAGGCCCAAAACGGACATCAATATTTAAGATCAACAAATCAAAATGACATATTAGTACACTAGATTGAAAAGAAGCATATAAAACACAACATTTATTTGAATAACATTTATCTTTAAGTTAAAGAAATCAATGCTATTTCATTATTATTATTATGATTATTATTAATAATAATATTATTATTATTATAAGAAACATAAATTTATTTAAATAATTAAAAAAAAACTTTAATTTACATTTCCCAAATTCTATACCAAATCTTTCCAAAATATTCATATAATATTTTTTCATGTTTAAATTGGTGGATCTTTGCGGAATTTACAACCAAAGATCACCAACTACGTTTCTTTTTTTAAATAAAGAAAAAAAATCATTTATTTTTGTTTATCAAGTTTTCCGTACTTTTTTCTTGACCATCTTGACGTTTTAAAATCACGTGACTGTTGCTGAGGAAGCTTTACATGTTGCAGACGATGTAGACTTGACAATATTTTATTTTGGACCCAAAAAGCAATAAAAATATTTCATTTACTTTTCATGCAATACACAGGTTAAGTGAATATCAGTAAAATCGTGAAGGTAAGTGTATATAATCAATATAAGCTGAAGTCGTTGTTGTCCCATCTATGTGTTGACGGTAGTAAATAGCAGACCTTCTGACGTCACTGACATATGAACCCAGCGCACTCACAAACACGCAATGCTTTGAAAATCCGGAATTCGCGACTACACCGGAATGAGGTATACAACGGAAATAGGAGAAAGGAGTATATGTCGAGAAAAAAAGGGGGAGGGGTAGGGAAGTGCCTGTGTTGCTACCTTTTTTTTCATTACCATATGTACGTAGTACACAATATATGTGTATATGCATGGACAGCAAGAGTTCTAACTTCCCAAGTTAATATATGCCTATACCTATAATTATACCATGGCAGGAACCGGGGCAGGAACACTGGTAGTTGCATTTGCCTTGTATGGGAGTTATGCCCACTATGCATATATTTTTTTTTTTAATTTGTTATCCAGCAATGATGGTATTTACTAGACGAATACGGCCCTATGAATATTTTCTACCAGCATTTCTACCTGTTTCTAAAGCTCGTCAAATAAATTTTATATTTTCTGACAATGTACATGTACATTCCCAATGTTCTGACAACGTACATGTACATTCCATGGTGTGAGGTTCCTCACTGTGTTGAAGACCGTACGGTGACCCCTAGATGCTTTCTTTTGGGTCGTTTTAACCTGGATATGGGATGTTGTCTCCTTGACATTTACCCATTTCCTTTCTTTTCATATATTGTATATACATGTGTACATGTCTATTCACTTACATGTCCTGATGGGATGTAAGGCTCATACTCTTGGACGGTGTCACGAGTCCACAAGGGTACCAGCTGATACTTGAACAACATCGCAAGTCTGTACATGGGTTTGCATCAGTAAGCCCGTGTGGACTCACTACACTGATCGAGAGTTTTTGCGCCATATATCCCATCAGGAAATGTCAGTAAATAGACAAATACCCCGGTACAACATTTTCCAAAAAAAGATTTGCATAGTGCACATTCACCCACAGTCACCAACTTTCCTGTTTGCAGAGAGTCGGTTCACCCACATTCTGGTTCACACGGAGTCAATTCGCCCACAATATATATGGTGTTATAATTTGGCAAACTATTTTGCAACACATTTAAGTGTACTTATATCTACAGAGTGTAGGGGCTACCCTTCTCTGTTGTAATAAAAAAAAATGATGGAATGCATGAAAAAGCTTATATTGGTATTTCTTTGTTTCAGGGAATTTTACTAAAATATATTACGTAATCCGTACAAATGCCGTACTAATTAAAATTATAATTTAAAAAAAGTAAAGAAATCGCATTAAACAAAAGTTGCTTCTGTGACAAATTTAAAAATATTTAGCTTTAAAGAACATAAACCATGAAGGCAATTTTTGTTCATTCCCATCCAAATATAACTAATTAATATTTTCATAATTGTCAATCAAAATTCATACATTAATAACAAAAATCAATGTTTAATTGCAAATTGCCAATCAAATAATCTGATAATATTACTTATCTAATTGTTTGATCAACACTCTTACATCGGCAATTATTGCTAAATTATAAATTGCCAAAGAAATTTACTCATGAATGTTCAAATCGACATGTTTATTACGTACATGTAAATATATAATTAACGTGTTGTGTTAAATGTGAAGTAAACAAACCAAACTATTAAATGGGTAGGAAACAGACCAACTTGGTTGGCAAACAAACCTGTAATGGGTCCTCAAAATGTTCCTCCATGCATATTGTTCTAGCTCTATTGATTACATTTTAAGCAAATCATGTCCTTTCCTAACTGCATAGCCATAGGTCTTGTGGTGCAGGTGCCAATATTTTTATGCCCCACCACGAAGTGGATGGGGCATATAGATTTACCCTTGTCCGTACGCCCCGATGTTAAGTTTTGCATTTAGGTCCATATATTGGCAACCTCTTGTGGTATTTTGATAATATTATATCAGTACATGCACCTTGATTAGTACTAACAGATTCACCAACAATTAAGGATCCATGACCTACATTTTACGCTTGAGTGACTTTGGTTTAATTTTGCGTTAAAGTCCATTTCTCAACAACTACGCATTATAACAATATGATGTTTCATCAAATTGATTGCCTTGATAAGTACTACCCAAAACATTGACAGTTAGGTGGCTTCGACCTATATTTTACGCTTGAATGACTTTGAAATTTTGCATTAAAGTCCATTTCTCAACAACTACTCATTATAACAATATGATGTTTCATCAAATTAATTGCCTTGATGAGTACTACCCAAAACATTGACAGTTAGATGGCTTTGACCTATATTTTACGCTTGAGTGACTTTGGTTAAATTTTGCGTTAAAGTCCATTTCTCAACAACTACTCATTATAAAAATATGATGTTTCATCAGATTAATTGCCTTGTTGAGTACTACTAAAAAAACTGAAACAGTTAGGTGGCTTTGACCTATATTTCACGCTTGAGTGACTTTGTTTAAATTTTGTGTTAAAGTCCATTTCTCAACAACTACGCATTATAACAATATGATGTTTCATCAAATTAATTGCCTTGATGAGTACTACTCAAAACATTGACAGCTAGGTGGCCTTGACCTATATTTTACGCTTGAATGACTTTGGTTAAATTTTGCGTTAAAGTCCATTTCTCAACAACTATGCATTATAACAATATGATGTTTCATCAAATTAATTGCCTTGATGAGTACTACCTAAAACATTGACAGTTAGGTTGCTTTGACCTATATTTTACGCTTGAGTGACTTTTGTTAAATTTTGCGTCAAAGTCCATTTCTCAACAACTACACATTATACCAGAATGATGTTTCATTAAATTGATGGCCTTGATGAGTACTACCCAAATCATTGATGATTAGGTTGCTTTGACCTATATTTTATGCTTGAGTGACTTTTGTTAAATTTTGTAGTTTAATTGGGGTGTAAAAGGGTGGACCGTAGCACATTTTGAATGAAGGACGCTAGCGCTTCATGTGAAAAATGTGCTATGGTCCATCCTTTTACACGACAATAAAACTACAAAATATTGCTTTCAATACTTATAATTACATTCCGTAAATGGAATGCTAGTCTTCACATTTGATAACGTAATGCAATTCATGGATGATGCACCATTTCCTAGTTTGGATTACTCCGCTGTCTTTGTTTACTTTTGTCGTTGTCAAGGAGTCACGTGCTGCTGTAGTTTTACTGACTAATAAAACACAGTTACAGAAATGATCGGAAGTACTCGTAACCAATCAAATATGGGGATTTCCCTATATGAAGCAGAATGAATGTAATTATTCAGCTATGAGTGGTGAAATGGGCTGAAATTGCAATTTTCAAAATATGCAATTTTTTATACCCCCCGCAAACAAAGTTTGGGGGGTATATAGGAATCACCCTGTCTGTCTGTCCGTCTGTCAGTCTGTCCACACTTCTCGTAAGCGCAACTCCTCTTAAACCACTTGAAGGATTTTGATGAAACTTTACACAAAGGAAGGACACTATATGGAGATGTGCATGAAGTAATATGAATATTGTCCGAAACCAGGAAGGGGAGATAATCCGACTTTGACTTTTCGTTGATTCCCTATTTATGGGTTACCTCGTAAGCGCAACTCCTCTTAAGTCACTTGAAGGATTTTGATGAAACTTTACACAAAAGAAGGACACTATAAGAAGATGTGCATGAAGAAATATAATTATTGTCCGAAACCAGGAAGGGGAGATAATTCAACTTTGAGTTTTCATTGATTCCCTATGTATGGGTTACCTCTTACGCAAAACTCCTATTAATCCACTTGAAGGTTTTTGATGAAACTTTTAGACAAAGGAAGAACACTATTTGTAGATGTGTAAAATGTCAAATAGGCTGAAAAGGGTGAATTTTATATTTGTCTGATTTAGACAGAGTGTTTTCATTGGAACCCTTGTGAAAAGTTTTTTCTTGAAGATTATATCATTGTGTCCACACTTGTACTGTGTCCTCACCTGTATTGTGTCCACACCAACTTAATTTTGTACTTACCATATCGATTCAGGGTTCAATGAGCGGGGGGTATCTTTGGCTGCCATTCAGCGACAGCTCTTGTTTTTTATTGGATTTTAATGGGGTTCGTTTCTTCACTTTCCTCTTATGATATCGTTAAAGTAGTATGTTGACCAATTTGACATACAAGTACCTCTTACTTTTTCCAATATACAGAAAGAATTATAAATTTCTAATTTTTAACTCTTAAGCCAAAGACCGAGAGTTATTAATATGACAAGAAAAAAATCATGTGAGGCTTCAAGCCTATTAACAGCTCTGAAAGATGATCTTCGTGCTTCCGATAGAATATACTTAGTAGTTAGCAAGTTTCTATCAAAATCTTATACATTGTGTATTTAAGTTATTTTTTTTTCATTTTCTTGAGTTGAATACAATGTTGTGATATTAAATTGAAAACAATATGCATGTTTATCAAATTAATCGTTTTTTTATGTTGCGTCTCGGATCAACCAGCCTGCAACGCAGTTGCATAATGCATCGGGTCTTTATGTTTGATTTACCTCCCTTTGTACACTATTCAAAAACATAAATAATTTTATTCAAAATAAATTGCTTAAAAAACATTTGTTTACCTGTATATTGCACAATTGACATAAATACGAAATCACACAATCCGATTATTTTCACGTAATACGTAATAACTTAATTAATACATGCAGACATATGCAGCAGTTCCTTGGATGACCACGAAGTTTTGCCACATGTAGATTTTCAGGGCTTCATCGGAGCTTTGATTATTTTCCTTAGTTTGTGTGCAGCTAATTACTGGATCAAGCTCTTAATTGTGTCCTCATCCATTTTGAATAAATGTCACTTGCTCAAATTTCAGTGTTTGACATGCTGCGGTCGTATCATGCTGCGCTCAGCGTAGCCCTTTATTTGGTTTGAGCAATACAAGCTCAGTCTACATGTACTGAGGCTGAGCCTGTAGTTAACTAGTTTATGTGTACACATTCACAAATTTATTAAAGGTACATGTAACTTAAGGTACAAGAAACTATATATGAAGTCTTCTTCAGGTGAATACATTTTTGTAGGTTGGTTCGATTCCAACAGGAGACAAACATTGTACCATAAGTCCATACGTGTATGATAAAAGTAAATTACATTAAATTTTTACATGTAAACAGTAAAAGTTGGAGTATGCATTTCAAATTTTTTCTTGTGTAATTGTATTTTGGGGCATTTTCTGAATTTCATGAATCATATCACAAAAAAACTTTTTTAATGGACCATGTTTGTATCTCCCTCAAATCCTCAACAGCTATACAAACTTGACAATGGACAAACGCTAAAGACTTTTCACAGGGACATGTCAATTATCATCTCATTTGATATCTTGTATGTTTGTTGCTTAATTGTTATATTTGCTGGAGTATACATGTATTTGTCACATACACATTATGGGATTTTTTGTACAGATATCCTGTCAAAAATGTAAGCATGAAATACCTGGAACCCCTGTTTTTAACGAACAAATTCTGACGTTGGAATAAACAAAATGAGACACATTTAAACACATACATGGTAAAATGCAACTGTCTTATGATAATAAAAAGTAATAAAAAAAATGGAATAAAAAAGTCTTCATAACTGCAATAGTAATACATTTGTTACACTGGCAAAACATTAATGTTATGAAGAAAAAAATAAAGTCTTTTGAGTGTCTTCATTATGGCAAACTTCTGCCCTTAAGTTTTTTTCAAGGATCTAAACACATTAAATTTAAATGTCACTGGATCTAGTAAAAGTTTAAAACCAAAGATACAGTACGAGTGTTATATATAGTGTGTGATAATACCCCCTGCTTTTGGGGGTATGCAATGATCATGGTTTAAGTTCGTTCTTCTTTCTGTTTGTTTTTCGATCGGCCATAGGGTTACAT
>MJUU01039317.1:0-13032 GCA_002080025.1 Modiolus philippinarum
ATTTTATCATTCATCCATATACAGTTCATTAAAGCTTTCATTGTATTATAGTGTTTAATTTTGATATCCCACACAAAGAAGTTGAGAAGGGTATAATGTTTTTACTTCAACATCTGTCTGTCTGTCAGTCCTGTTTTCTTGTAAGTTTAACTCCTAGGGCTTTCATATTTGAAAATTGTTTGTCATGATTTGAAACTGCATACACCTTGCTGTCTGATTGATTTAATTTTTAGCTCACCTGACCCAAAGGGTCAGTGTGAGCTATTACCAGCACTTGGCATACCTAGTCTGTCTGTTAACTTTTCACTTTTTTATCTTCTCCTCTGAAACCGCTGAAGCAAATTCAACCAAACTTTACAGGAATGATGTATGGAAGGTCCTTTACTATGATGCTCATTTTGCTCTGATCTGATCTGACAAAAACATGGCAGCCTGCATGGAACATAAGTTTAACATTTGACTGTATGGAACAATTTGTATTTTGATCTTCTCCTCTGAAACCACTGAAGCAATTTCCACCAAATTTTACAGGAATGATGTATGGCCGGTCCTTTTCAAAGATTGCCCTTCGTTCTTATCTGACTAAAACATTGCCGTCAGTTTAACATTGGACCCTATTAAAGGGAAAATCCATTTATGTTTTTGATGATCTTGTCTGAAACCATTGAAGCCAATTCAACCAATTCTACTGCTTAACTGACCCAAAGGGAAAAATCATCATATTAGTCATCAGCGTAAACATGCTTATATTAGAAGCATGACAGGAATGATGTATGGAAGGTCATTTATTTTGATTGCTCTGATCTGATCCAGCCTGCATGGAACATAAGTTTAACATTTGACTCTATGGGACAATTTATATTTTGATCTTCTCCTCTGAAACCACTGAAGCAATTTCCATCAAATTTTACAGGAATGATGTATGGCAGGTCCTTTTCAAAGATTGTTCTTCGTTCTGATCTGACTAAAACATGTCCGCCAGCATGGAACATAGTTTAACATTGGGCCCTATTAAAGGGAAAATCACATTTTGATGATCTTGTCTGAAACCACTGAAGCCAATTCAACCAATTCTACTGCTTAACAGATCCAAAGGGAAAAATCATCATATTAGACATGATGTAAGCATGCATATATTGGAAGCATTTTGTCAGGTGATCAATTCAGCTCAGTCCCAGAGCCTCTAGTTAGCTCACCTGGCTATGCCAGGGTGAGCTTTTGCCATCACTTGGTGTCCGGCGTCCGTCCGTTGTCCGTTCCGTCCATCTTAAACTTTTCATTCAAAGATCTTCTCCTCTGAAACCACTGGGCCAATTGGGACCAAACTTGGTCACAACAGTCCTTGGGTGGTCCCTTTAAAAACTGTATCCGGCATGTCCGTACCTAATCCAAGATGGCCGCCAGCGGGGAACATATTTTTAACATTGGACCCTATGGAAAAGACATTCAAAGATCTTCTCAGAAACTACCAGTCCAATTATAACCAAACTTAGACACAATGGTCCTTATATGGTCTCTTCCAAAAAAAGGTATCCGACAGGTCCCTACCTAATCCAAGATGGCCGCCAGCGGGGAACATAGTTTTAACATTGGGCCCTATGGAAAAGACATTCAAAGATCTTCTTCCCAGAAACTACCAGTCCAATTATAACCAAACTAAGACACAATTGTCCTTAGATGGTCCCTTCCAAAAAAGGTATACGACAGGTCCAATTAGAACCAAACTAAAGCCACAATGGTCCTTAGGTGGTCCCATCCAAAACATATCTGGCAGGTCCGTACCTCATCCAAGATGGTCACCATCTGGAACATAGTTTTTACATTGGTCCTATTGATTTTAAGGGGAACCTCTGCCCAAATTTTTGAATTTTTATTTTAAATGTGGTCTGAATGCTTTAATTTCAGCAATATGTATTACTTCCTGCCCAAATTTTTTTGAATGGTGTTCTGTTATGGGTTGTAATGGATGGTGGATCTTTTGGTTTCCAAGGAAACCAAACAAGAATACTGTAATTTTAGAAAAAAAAGTATTCTGCTAAATTTTATGTTTCGTTTTTTCTATTGGAAATGCCTTTTATCTATGTCAGCCATGGTCCAGGTGAGCGATACAGGCTCTTGAGAGCCTCTTGTTTATCATTCTATGAAACACTGCAGCAAATTCAAACTAATTTTACAAGAGTGATGTATGGAAGCTTCTTAACAAAAATTGCTCTTAGTACCAATCCGACAATAACATTGCTACCAGTGCCAAACTTATGTTTAACATTTGGCCATTTGGGAAAATCATATTCTAGCTTCTATAAAACAATTGGTGAAAATCTAACCAAACTTTACAGGAATTATCTATTGAAAGATTGCTATTTCGACCCGACAAAAACCGTGCCCGCCAGTTTTATCTTATTGGAATCGAGCGCTACACTACATCAAGAGCAGCATGTTGACCACTGAAATTTGAACACCAGTAATTTAAAATGAATGTGGACGCAGTAAAGAGCTTAACACATAAACCAGTTGAACACAAACTCCAGAAAAAATAGCCCTTTTGATCCCTTACTGATCAGAAACGTAAGAGCTAAGCAAATTCTGTTGTATACCAACAAAAATCGCATTAAAATCAGATGAAAAACGTTGTAGATTATTTGAACAATTGCTATTTGGCCTTGTTTGGTTCCTTTTGGGTCAGAACATCTCATATACTTCTTAAACCTAATGTTAAAAGGAATCCAAAGAAAAAATCTGATGAATCCAAGGAAAACGAAGATTGCACATATTAAGAAAAATTGCATTGTTTGCCCCCTTGACCCCATATAGCTATACAGTAAGAGCTACAACAAATATGTTGGCATACTACCGAAAGCTAATAATAAGAGGAATCCTACGAAAAAAAATCTCATCAAAATCTGATGAAACACGCTGATTTCACTTATTTGAAAAGCAAATGGCAATAGAGGCGCCTTTGACCCTAGTATCCACTACTCCTCCTTGACCACTAATCAAAACTTCATGAAACATATGCAGGACCTTAATTACATACTAGTATTATAGATGTGCACTTTGTATTTTGTTTTCCATTAAATCTTTTTTTTCCAGATGTTAAAGAAATGCAGGAATAATGGAGGCGGGGTATCAGTGGCCCACTATGCCACCGTAACTCTAGTTTCTTCTATATTTTTCTAACACTGCTGAAACACAAAAATATCAAAACGCCGACAGTTTAAATACTAGTAATTAAACTTGGTAATGAAGTACATTCAGAGATGCATCGGCGGTATGATCGATGCATACATTTTTAGTTCGCCTCAACGAAGTTGAGGGGGACTATTGGAGTACACCGGCGTCCTCGTCTGCGTCCTCGTCCGCGTCCGCATTTGGGTATATATCTTAGTAACTATGCAGTGTAGGGTCATCAAACTTTGCATGCAGTTGCATCTGGGGTTAACTCACAGCCTCCAAGAAAATTAGGTTTCTCAGACCTATATTTTCCTCTTGAGTGGCTTGCATTCAAATTTACATTTTAGTTTATATCTCAGCTACTATACATAGTACAATAATCTTATTGCGCATATGCATGCATCTCTGATGGTAGGTCGGCATCCAGCCAAAATTAGGTCACTTTGACCTATATTTCCGCTTGAGTGACTTGCATTCAAGTTTACGTCCGAGTTCAGATCTCAGTCACTGTACATGATAGGATCATCTAATCTTGCATGTGCATGCATCTCTGATGGTGGGTCAGCATCCAGTCAAAATTAGGTCACTTTGACCTATATTTTCCGCTTGAGTGACTTACATTCAAGTTAACGTCCGAGTTCAGATCTCAGTCACTGTATATGGTAGGATCATCTAGCCTTGCATGCGCATGCATCTATGATGGTAGGTCAGCATTCAGGCAAAATTAGGTCACTTTGACCTATATTTTCCGCTTGAATGACTTACATTCAAGTTTACGTCCGAGTTCAGATCTCAGTCACTGTACATGGTAGGATCATCTAACCTTGCACGTGTATGCATCTCTGATGGTAGGTCAGCATCCAGGCAAAATTTGGTCACTTTGACTGACTTACATTCAAGTTCATGTCAGGATCATACTGCATGTGCATGTGCATGCATCTGTGATGGTAGCTCAGCATTCAGACAAAATTAGGTCACTTAAACCTACAGTTTAGGCATGAATGACTTACATTAATGTATACATCGTATACATAGCTCATAGCTCAGTAACTGTAATTGTTGGTTCAAGTACCCTTGCATATGCATGCAATTTTGATAGTATGTCAGCATACAGGCAAAATATGGTTGCTGCGACAAGGTGCCATAAGTAGGCGAACTTTGTAATCGTTGATTACCTATGTTTATTAACATTTCATAAATAATTAATACACTCCGTAAGACACCATTGGTGATATGTTTAGTGAGACAGGGCCCTAGAACTAAGCATAATGGAGAAAAACACATGTGTCATTCACTTGCATGATAAAATGAGTTTTTGTCAAATTGGATTGGATTCCTGGACAGTAAACTCCGAGATTGTTAGCAAGATGCCATTCTGTCTTTTTCACACTATATTTTGGTCTATATTTCAGCCTTTTTTCTCTTTGTTTTATTCTGAGATACACATATAAGTACGCAAAACAATGTAAACAAGAATTAGACTAAGAACTCGTTCCAATTTAAATTTGCAATTCCAGTGATTGCAAATATGGTGCCGCCATTTTAAGAGCTACTATATAGTGTAAATAACCAAATTATGCGGAATTTCATTGGACTTACGAAAATCGTATTAGTAAGTCGATATGTTAGCACAACTTTACACAATTACAATTTAAAAAACATGGGAATTCCATAATCACATGGGAAAATACATTTTCCATGGGATTTTACTATTTCCCATGGGATTTTGAAATATTCCGATGGGAGAAAAAAATCCCATGGGAAAATACAGAAATCCCATGGGAATAATAAAAGTCCCATGGGAATAATAAAAGTCCCATGGGAATATTGCAAAATCCCATGGGAAATTGCATTTTCCCATGGGATTTTGAAATTCCCATGTTTTTTAAATTGCCATAGTGTAAAATCATACTAAGATACAGAGTTACAATTATGAGTTTGTTAAGTCCCATGCGATTCCGCACAATTTGGTTATTCACACTACTTGGTAGCTTTCAAAAATGGAGGCACAAGATTCGCAATCACTGGAATTGCAAATTTAAATTGGAATGAGGTTAAGAATTGCACTACAACACACAACTGGCATCATTTACCCTCTCTCTCATACGCAAGATCAAAGAATTTCCCAAAAGTATAAAATGTTTTTACATAAAATTTCTCAAGGAGTACACATGTATGCAAGCGCTTAGGTCTTACTAATTTTAATGTAAACTGAATACATGCACATTTTTTTTTTGCGTCTGAAACTATTTAATGAGGGTGACAAAAGGTTATTTTCGTGCAGTGTGTTTGCCGTTTTTTTTTTATTTCACGTGTTGCCGTTTTGGAGGGTCGTTATTTGCTGTTTTTTCGTGCAAATCGAAAAAGGTCATCGTGCAAGCCAATTTCTAATTTTTCGTTCCTCGTGTTGTAACATTTTATTTCTCGTACGCACGTACACACCCCCTGTACGACCCTCTTTAATTACTTCGTTAATTATTTGATTGGGATGTATGGTTTGAAATCATCGTTCACTATTTTTATTAATCAAATTTAAAAGTAAATCCGACATAATTATGTTAATATTATATCCATTGTGTTATCTTTAATTATAGGTGCGAAACGACCCACTTTTCGGCGCAAAACAACCCGGTACATTGAACCTTTATAGCTTGGAAACTACGCTAAAAACGTTGACATTTCAATCAACTTAGAACAAAAGGAATCCAAAGTAAAAAATCTAATCAAAATCCGATGAAAAAGAAAAATTTTACGTATTCTCGTTGTTTGAAATTTGGCCCGTTTGCCCCCTCATAGCTCCGAATGGAAACAAGTTGTCAAAAATCTGATTGTGCAGCTCTGTGGTAATTTTTCATGAGAAATACATTGAAAAAAAACTGCATCAAAATCGGACTAAAAATAAATAAAAAAGAAATTTTTGAAATTCACCATTTTGGGCTCAATTTATCTCGTGAAAGTTACATGCCAGAATCAATTGGAAATTTAATTAGGACCACACTGAAATACAACCCATCAAAAACCGACGAATAATAAATATTATGCAGATAAATATGTGAAAACGCCCATTTTTGTTCCCTTAGTAAAAACCGGCGGGACAAAACACAACTAAAACCATACCCAGCCTTCCCTTTATACCAAGGAACACTGTTAAAATTTCATAAGGACTGATGAACTGGAACTTAAAAATTGTCTACAGACGAGCCGGGCAACAACGACGACAACGACGATACCGCCATACCACTGTACGATCTCAATTTTTTTACGGTCGAATGAAATTATATGTGCACATTTTCATCATTTCCTCTGAAACCTTTGAAGCAATTTCAACCAAACTTTACAGGAATGATGTATGGAAAATACCTTACTACAAAGTTGCTCTATTTGTAAGGAACCGGAAAAAAAAATAACACTACCAGTGCGGAAGCAAGTATTAACATTGCACACTGTGGGAAAATCCTTCATCCTTTCCTCTGAGATCGCTGAAGCAAATTCAACCAAACTTTACAGTAAGGATGTAAGGTTTAACATTGGACCTTATTTGAAAAACATCATTATCATCAAATGCTCTGAAATCATCGAAGGGATTAACTGAACTGTATTTGATAGTTTATTTAAGGACGTATATAGAGATATAAGTCTCAATATATATGCCTTTGATGTATTGAAGGTCTTTCAGAAAGATTGATCATTTCGGTCAGATCAGTTACAAATCATGACTGCCAGTGCGATCTGACGAAAACAGTACGCCAGGGGGGAGTTAGGTTTAACATTTGACCTTAAGGGAAAATGTACATTTTCATCTTCTCGATATATGGAATGTCCCTTTCAAAGATTGCTTATTTTATTATGAACTTGGTTTAACGTTGGACCCTATAGGAAAATCATTATCATCATGTGCTCTGAAACCATAAAAGGAAATTTAAGCAAAATGTATTTAAATGATGTTTGGAAGATCCTCCAGTAAGATGGCTCATTTCAGTCAGATTAGATAAAAATAATTGCTGCCAGCCCTGAACATGGTTTAACATTGGATCCTATGGGAAAATCACCATTTTCATCATCTGCTCTGAAACTATTGAAGCAAATTAATTGAATTATTGGAATGAATGAATGGAAGGTCCTTTCCAGAGATTACTAATTTCAAAAACATGGGTGACAGTGGAGAACATAACATCCATTGATAAAAATAATTTGTGGTCATTAGCATTTGCATGGAAAAAGCATTTTGTCAGGTGAGCGATACAGTTTCTGTCTGTAAGCCTCTAGTTGGTCATCAGCATTTGGATGGCGTAGAAGCATTTTCTCAGGTTAGCGATACAGACTCAGTCTTTGACCCTCTGTGTTTCATATCCCCCACAAACATGCAAAGAATATTATGTTTTTTGCCTCATCCATTCATCTGTCGGTAAAAATGTCAGTCCAGTTCTTTAAAGCGCAACTCATATGGCTTCTTGTTTGGAAGAATTGTTTGTCATGACTCAAAAATGTGCATACTTCACAGCAAATGGATTTTTTTGTACGAGTTATGGGACTTTTGCCATTTTCATACAACCCCTAAAACATGTGAAGTTGTATATTGGCATGATACTGGCAGTAATGTCCTCTTCTCTGAAAGCAATGAAAAAAAAATAAACGAAACTTTGCAGGAATGATATATGGAAGGTACTTTACAAAACTGCCCATTTCATTCCGATCCGACAAAAACATGGCTTAGGTTTAACATTGAACCTTCGACAAAATCATAATTTCATCTTCTTTTCTGAAACTACCCGAGCAAATTCAACCAAGTTTTAAAGGAATGCTGTATAGAAGGTCTTACAAAGACTGCTTAGTTTATTATGATCCGTTGACACGCTTGGCCACCAGAACAGTGTTTAACACTGGACCCCATGGAAAAATCGTCATTTTCATCACATGTTCAAAATCATTGAAAGATATTCAACTAAACTTTTAAGTGATCCCTCAGAAAGATTGCTCATTTCGCTCAGATTTGAAAAAAATAATGACTGCCATCCCTGCACATAGTTAAACATTGGACAGTATGGGAAAATCATCTGCTTTGAAACTATTGAAGCAAATTTAACTAAACTGAATTGGAATCCTTCACAAATACTTCTCAGTTCGATTGGATCTGAAAAAAACATTGGGTTCAGTAGAGAACATAGATTAAAATTGGACCAATTAAAAAGGCGAAAAAAAAAAATTTTAATCAGATTAATGAGAACAAAAACATCACTTTTTCTAAAAGTAAGTAAAATCACATAAAAAGAGCTTTACATGAAGAAGATGCTCCATATTTTATAAAATGTTCGAACTTTTTACATTTACAATATTCCGGCGATCGGTTTTAAGCTCACCTGATCCAAAGCTTCACTGTGAGTCATTCGGATCAATTGGCGTCTGTCGTCCGTCGAATTTTCTCATTTGAAACCGCTGAAACAAATTCAATGATTCTAACATTTCGTTTAAATCTGACAAAAACATGGCCGCCAGTGACAAACTGACAGTTATCATTGGACCCTATGAGAAAAATCATATTTCCACTTCTTCTGTGAAACCACTGACGCAAGTTCAACGAAACTTTACAGGGAATACTGAATTGGCTTTTTTTTTCATTCCGATTCGAAAAAAAAAACATTGCCGCCATCGCGGAACTTAGGTTTGACATTTGACCCTAAGGGAAAATCACATTTTATCTTGTCCTCTGAAACCACTGAAGCAAACCACAGACATATAGATATATGTCTCTGAGTAAACTTAACCAAACTTTACAGGAGTGATGTATGGAAGGTCCTCTACAAAGATTGATTATTTCGTTCCAATCCGACAACAACGTTACTGCCAGCACGAAACAGATTTTAAAATCGGACCATCTACTCTGAAACTATTGAAGCAAATTTAACTAGAAAGGGGCAAATATAAAATCATTGCACAATTAACCGTCCAAAAAATTATGTTAAGAATTACCGTCCAATAAGTTCGGCATCCCTTATTTGGCAAAAGTTTGGAGAAATTTATAATACAATGTCTGCTAGACCATATGGAAAACAAACTGTTCAAAATACACAAATATGGTTTTAGACAGAGTAGATCATGCATAACACAACTTAAAAGAAATCCTAGATGATTGGACTGAGCTGAAAGATAACAGGAATATTATAGATGCAATCTATCTGGATTTCCAAAAGGCGTCAACCTCAAAGATTATTACAGAGCTATGAAGTTATAAACGTTACAGACTCAGAATGGACAAAAGTTACCATTGATAATCACAAAATAAGTGTTTTAGGAGCGATCTATATCAACGACCTGCCTGACATTGTACGCAACATTGCGAAATTATTTGCTGACAATAATAAGCTGTACGCAGTAGTAAATAATGATGAGGACCAACTCAGCGATGTTGATAATTTGGCAAAATGGTCAGACAAATGGCTGCTAAAATTCGAAATGCAAACATGTACACTTTGGTCATGATACAAATTACCAATACAAACTAAATGGCACAATCATATCGCTTTTTAGCGAAGTAAATGACCCAGGAATTATTAAAGATAACAAAGTAAAATTTCAGTACCATATTTACTTGCAAACGAAGAAGGCAAATCAAAAGCTAAACATGAAAAAAAAACGAAGTTACAGTTATATGGATAAACATATGTTTTTGACTCTGTACAAGAGTGTTATGAGTACACATCTGGAATATGGAAGTAATATGTAGTCAGTAACATAAAAGGAGGCAATGCAAATAGAAAATGTCCAAGAACGTGCCACAAAATTGGTAAAAAATATAAGCCATTTAAGCTACACTACCTCGGACTTCCATTATTACAATTTAGAGGATTAAGAGCAGACATGGTAGAAACATATAAGATTTTAAACAATATCGAGCATGTTTAAATCGATTTTTTTCCTATAAGGTCACAAAAACAAGATATTCAAAAAGAATTGCAGATTGAACATTAGAAAAGTAAGTGAGATATATCTTCTCTCAGAGAATAGTGGGTGCATGGAACAATCTACCATCATACGTTGTTGAATCAAAATATGTTATTGCTTTCAAAAGCCAACTAAATAAACATTGGAAAAATCTCGACCTAACATTTTCACCAGATATTTACAAACCAGAAGAAAACCAAACATTAAGCTGAATAGATTCCAGGCTTCGGAACCAGGAAATTTCTCTATTTATTTCAGTTATGGTGCACTGTGTTCGTGAGAGGATTTCTCATATGGATATACTATCATAGCATTTCCTTTTTGTAAATTCGAAATGTAATTCTGACCACATGTTTAAATTGCCCACATCTCAATACTAAATACAAAGTGTTCTTACAATCGACTTAATGAGTGCCCTGTGTTTGTCTATATGTTGTAATTGTCCACTAGCTTAAGACACTAGTGCTTTTGTCGGGCAACGGATGACAGTGGTTGTAAGAGCGCTTTGCCACTTTAATTTATGTCTGCTGACAATCCCGCATCCATGACAAGAAAAGACATGGATGTAGCGTTGTTCGACAATTAGCAAAGAATTCCGCTCAAACCGCTGCTAGGGCCGCCTTGAACTTACTATGAGGTACGAGCAAAGATGATTTTTAAGTTATCATGGTGACTTCAAGATGAAGAACAACAAGAAAAGCGTTGTTCCTTTGCTTGTTTTACCGTGTATTTGTAGAGACTTTGTCTCATGTACATTTACTCCATTTCCTTTCATTCACCAAACCAGGTAAAGGAAAAAGCTTTGCATGAGGGAGATACTCCTTATATTAAAGAGAAACAGATATTGCAAGATTAAAAATAAATTCGGATTTTGGATCAGCACCTAAGTACTGCCTACTGGGCTGGTGAATACCTTCGGGACCAACAGTCCACCAGCAGAAGCATCGACCCAGTGGTAACAAATAACTTAGTGTTCATTTAAATGCGCATATATATGTTCATTTCGACAAGTTATTTCTCTTCAGTGTAGATAAAACCTAAACATTTAGAAGACCATAAACTCAAAGATGTTTAAAAATTGACAGAGAACAAATATCAACATGATCTAAATTGAGAGCCAAGATCAGCTAAGGACAGAACTTTGCATGAGGGAGATACTCCTTAGTTTTCAACAAAATAAAAAAATAGATATTGCAAGTTTCCAAATAAAATTGGCTTTCGGGTCAGCGCCAAAGTACTGACTACCGGGCTGGTGAACACCCTCAGGGACTAACATTCCACCAGCAGAGGCATCGACCTTGTGGTAACAAATAACTAAATCCAGAACTTACTGAAAATTAAAATTCTGAAGGATACAATTGTTATATCATGAATTTGATGCACAATGAAATATTTGTACTATTACTTTACTTATTCATTAGGATTCTGTAGTCCTGTGGACTATAAAAGTTACTGGTATAAGTATTGAAATATCAATATGTTCTTACATATTGATCGTACATTCCTTTTTTTCACAGACATTTATTTTTGACCTTTATATCTGAAGTGGATAAAAACGAAGTTGAAGCAAACAAGCAATTTTTAGATACATTTCTGACTAATATGGCCATTAATCTATTACATATATTAGATACATCGGTAAACGAATACTAAAGTAGAAAGGAGTAAAGGGGAAATTCCAAAGTAAGAAATAAAAAAACACGACAATCCATATCCTACTCGAATGAAGACGGTACTTCAAAGACAAGACAAATAAACAATAGCCACAAAACTAAAGCACTAGCACTAGCATCAGGTGCTCCAGAAGGGTAAGCATGATCTGCTCTACGCATGGCACCCATCAAACTTTTAATGAGGAGTCTGGTTTATTCACAATCGGTGTCTGTCAGTCCGGTAATAAAAGAGATATATTTTCATCTGTGAAATTGAAACATTGTAGCGGTCTGCAAGATCATGGTGACGACCGTGAAACTTCTGTTGAAATTGAAAAAGTGATTGAGCATTAACTTAATGTATAAGCTTTTGACACACTTTTTTTGCTACGTTGACAAACAACAGAACGCTTGTCATAAAGTTATGTTTTCTGACGTCAAGAGTTGTCAATGTAGGGGTATATATCCAGGTATAATGTTTATGATGGTGTATATCATTGGTCTCTAGAATTTTGGGTTCATTTTAGTATATAAAATGAAGTTTATCCTTAAATTGATGATTGTTAAAAGACTTTGCTAGCTTATAGTCTTTTTCTGAAGTAGTCCTTGTACAAACCTGGCTTCATACGAATAAAGAAACAACTCTACTAAAAGTTGCGCACAATTAGTCCCCAAACATATCTTTTATGTCTGCTGGAAAACCTATTCTCCAAATTCTAAAATATATTATCAACAGAAAAATTCCAGCTTTGCCATGGCATCCTCCTCTTTATAGTTTTTGTGTGAATCAGCGTGATGTTTAAGAAAATTTGCCCCGTTTACTTTAAGGAAAATCTACAATTTGTTCCAGTATACTTAAATTAAAGCCCCTTCCATATTTTACACTTGCACTGGTTAAAAATACAACAACGGAAGCTGTAAATACCCTTCTTGCTAACAGGAACAAGAAATTACATTTTCAACAAATGAAGGCATATGAAGTAAACGTACATGGGACAAAATCCTTACAAATACATGGTAAGATTAAGGAAATATAACAGTTTTCATTGTTCTTCTCCATCATGAGTTATTTTGAGTAACGTGCAATATGCTCAATGTAATGAGCTGTTTTTGTGCAACCTCACACAATATAGGGGCTTATGTGATAATACTCCGGCCATGGAATGATTTGTAGAATATGTAATGAATAATATAAAGTAATACACATTTGAATAAATGTGATAGTAGTATATAGCGATACTTCAGACCCATAGGCCCTATGTTAAACTCC
>MJUU01039320.1:0-19689 GCA_002080025.1 Modiolus philippinarum
TACCGTTGGATGTGGGGTTTCCTCACCGTTCATTGAAGATCTTATGGTAGCTTTGAGTTGTTATTGCCCCCCTTAGGGTCGTTGTCTCTTTGACACATTCCCCGTTTCCCTTCTTTTTCTTATTACCACTAATAATATACTGAAAAAATTAACATGTGCACTAGACCATGAAATTGAAGTCATGTACTACCTAAGACTAACCCATATACCAAATAATAAACCAATTACATTGTAGGTCTGCAAACGCCGTTATGAAATACTGTATTTGACCTAATAAGCGCCCAGGGCACTTAGAAAATCAATAAACAGGGGCACTTATTTGGAACCCCCAAAACAAAAACAAAACCCCGAACAGCAATTTTATCATGTCTAAGACCGTTTCCACAATCTGTTTCTACAATGGTCTACTACTTCCAGTTATGAATTAAAATGGCGGCTCAAGAAATAAGACGTAAAATTCATGCAAAATAAGTAAATCCATTGTATTACCATTACTCAGAAGGGATGGGAGGCCTGGAAAAGTTCTGATTCATCCAGTTTCTTGAAATTACAACATAAATATACTGTCTACCGTATCCAAAACATGAGTAAATCTGGCATGTTTGGGTGGCACTCATGCATTTTGACTTGGAAATACTGTCAGTGGGCGTTATTGGAGCGCGGCGCTTATTAGGTCGAATGCAGTAATTTTTATGTGGGATAGATTATATTGGTATAACCTTTTAGAACCTTTGAATTTGAATGTTACAATAATGAAACTGAGTCATAAATGAAGTGTTAAAAAACAAATGTACTTTAAATTTTATATTGGAAGGCGTACAAAATATTGACAGACATCTCCATGCAGGCAAAATCAAGTATGTTTTGGATAATGGAAAACTCTGATTGTCGATTATTAGGGGAAACTGCTCGCTTGCTGACTTTTCATCACTTGAGGTGTTTTCTTATTTTGTTGCAATTCATTTTACACCGATTATTAAGCATGTGACGAAAAGAAACAGAATAAAATTTTGACACTAGACAGATTTAAGAAACATAAAATCAAGCTTGCCGAGGCAAAATGGCCCTTAGGGCATGTGATGTATGATATTTCAAGCCAGAGGCTTTTTAGCTCGTCTGGCTATGCCAGGGTGAGCTATTGCCATCACTTGGCCTCCGTCATCCGTCCGTCGTCCGTCCGTCGTTAGCTCACTTTCAAAAATCTTCTCCTCTGAAACCACTGGGTCAAATGGAACCAAACTTTAATTGAATCATCACTAGGGTATCTTGTTTCAAATTTGTAATTTTGTATGTCTTAGGTCAAACAGCATGGCTGCCGTTACTAAAAATAGAACATAGGGGGTAAATAACAGTTTTTGGCAAATAACTCAAAAACCGTTACAGATATCAAAAATCTTACATGGAGGTAAAAATGATCAGCATGAGAAGATCTACGCATGCTGAAATTTTGAAGAAAATCTGATAACCTGCCTAAGAGTTTTTGCCCTTTTTCTGTAAAATTTTCAAAATTTTGATGTTTTTTTTTTTTTTTAATGAAAAAAACTATAACAGGGGTTAAGTTTAAATTGCAAAAATGTTCAGCATGTTAAGATCTACTCACATGGATATTTTGAAGAAAATCCAAGTAGTGGCCCTTTATTGGTAAAATTTTTCGTGATTTTTTACTTTTTGTCTTATATTTCAAAAACGCTTTGAGATAGAGGTCAAGTTTAAATTGCAAAAATGTTTAGCATGTTAAGGACCATATTTTATTAATCATGTTCAAGTTTTCTGACCGCTTCCAACATGGCCGCCAGCGGGGATGTAATTTTAACATTGGACCCTATGGGAAAATGCATACAAAGAAGTTCTACTTTAGAACAACTGAATGGATTTGAACCAAACTGAGCATGAATGATGTTTATGAGATGCTGACCAAGTGTTATTACTTTGGTGCAAATCTGTCACCTTAAATGACCGGCAGCATTGGACCCTAGGGGAATTGCACACAAAGATCTTATAGAGAACTGCTGAATGGATCTAAATCAAACATGACATGAATGATGCCTGTCAGGTGCTGACCAAGTGTCACCAGCTGTGAACTTAATTTAACAAAAGATCCTCTCCTAGAGAACTGCTTAATAGATTTAATCCAAACTTTGCTCATGAGAAGCTGACCAAGTGTTCAGTGCTGATCCATCATCCAACATGGCTGCCAGCAATGAATTGGATCCTAAGGGGAAATACATACAAAGATAACATGGAGAACCATGGAATGGATTCAATTTAAACATTGCATAAATGAAACTTGTGAGATTTTGACCAAGCTTGTTACTTTGGTGCTGATCCGTCTTCTGACATGGCCACCAGTAGCAAAACTTAGTTTAACATTGGACCGAGTGGGAAATGCATAAAAAGATCTTCTCCTCTGAAACTGCTTGAACAATTTCAGTAGAATTGCGATATGATAGTCCTTGTGTGACCCTCTTCAAAGTTTTATGTTAAATAGCTGCCAGCAGGGAACGTAGATTAACATAGGCCCCTTAAGTTTGGAAACTGCATTCAAAAATCTTCTCTGAAACTGCTTGATTTTATTTTAATTAAATTTTATCAAACGTTTCTGATTTTTAGCTCACCTGGCCTAAAAGGCCATGTGAGCTTTTGCCATCACTATGCAGTGTCGTCCGTCGTCTGTCTGTCCGTCCGTCAACAATTTCAAAAATCTTCTCCTCTGAAACCGCTGGGCCAAATGTAACCAAACTTGGCCTGAATCATCACCAGAGTATGACTTCTCAAAATTGTGTTCGATTAGGCGGTATGTCAAACAACATGGCCGCTGTTACTAAAAATAGAACATAGGAGTAAATTGCAGTTTTTGGCCAGTAACTCGAAAACCGTTACAGATATCAAAAATCTGACAGAGTAGAAATGATCAGCATGGCAAGATCTACCTGCCCTGCAATTTTGAAGAAAATCTGAAAACCAATCTCGGAGTTATAGCCCTTTTTCCGTTAAATTTTCAGAATTTTTGCATTTTTTATTTTTTATTTCAAAAAGTGTAACAGATAGAGGTCAAGTGTGATTATGCAAAAATGTTCAGCATATCAAGGTCTACCCACCTTGAAATTTGGAAGAAAATCCATAAACCCTTGAAGGAGTTATTGCCCTTTTTTCACCGAATTTTCAAAATTTTCGTATTTTTCATCTATTATTTCTGAAACTATAGAAAATGTAGGTCAAGTGTAAACTAATGAAATGTTTGCTATGCTGTGGCGACTTCAAAACTAATGTTGAAAATTGTTCCTTGACCGCCATTTTCAAAATGGCTGCCCCAAAAAAGGCGGGAAAATTCAACATTGTCCGATTTCAATGAAATTTGGTTTCCAAATAGATATTGATGTTGTGACTTCTAAACCGTGTTGAAAATTTTACGTTGACCGCCATTTTCAAAATGGCCGCCAAATAAGGGGGGAAAATTCAACATTGTCGGATTTCAATCACATTTGGTTTCCAAATAGGTCTTGATGTCGCAACTTCAAAACTGATGTTAAAAATTGTTCGTTGACCACCATTTTTAAAATGGCCGCCAAAAAAGGCGGGAAAATTCAACATTGTCCGATTTCAATGAAATTTGATTTCCAAATAGATTTTGATGTTGCGACTTCAAAACTGATGTTAAAAATTGTTTGTTGACTGCCATTTACAAAATGACGTCTCGACTTCAAAACTGGTGTCGAAAGTGGTCCTTAGGCAGAATGCTTTTTGCCAAAAAAATCCCAACAAAGAAATATAGTTAAACATGATCAGACTTTAAAAACAGTTCAAGATATTGGAGGTGTTCGAGCTACAAAAGTTTTAGAAACTGAAGATCAACTGTATAACTTACAATGTTTCCTTGATTAAGGCAACTGAAAGCCAGGTGAGCGATACAGGCTCCTTGGAGCCTCTGGTTATATACATACACCACCAAAGATGGACCATCAATTGGGAATTTTAGTGCTGCAGGACCCAGGTGAGCGATACAGGCTCTTGAGAGCCTCTTGTTTGATATTGCCTTCCCTGAGAGGTGTTGATAGAAACAAAGGATTAGGACTGATTCTTATACAGAATCCAATCACTGTCACAAAGGCAAGAGGTGCTATGTCTGCATCACTCGTCATGTGCTGCCTATTGTCAAAAGTGAGTCAACTTTTCAAATTTCATTGTTCATAATCAGAGAATAATAATATAGATATGTATCTATATGTCTCTGTTTGTAATGTATAAAAAGGAAATTCTTACAAGGAACAAGTCAAGATAAATGACTCAATGATAGTACAGATCTAGTCATATGTGAAAAATTCAGCTGCATGTCCATCTCCAACTTTCAAATTTATATGCATTTTATTTATAAATCTTTTAGATTTGTGTTGTATTACTCATTCTTTTGGATATTGAAGGTGAAAAGAGAATACAGTAGAGAAACAAGTGTTACAACAGAACAAGAGACAAGAAATGGTGATAAAACAAGCAGCATAATTAGCCATGTCAATTCTAATCTGAAGGGCCAACACACAGGGGAAATGATTGCTGCACTTTCATCTTCTGTTTTTGGTTCAAACGGCGTGTATGGACTTATTGTGCAAGGCACAAAGGTATGTTACATCCACAAATTTTTTAAATTTTACATATACAAAAAGACATTATTTATGATCCACATAAATGCGAAGTTTCATAAAGACTATAACAGCAGCTATCTCTGAAAGATTCAAATATTACTTGAATAAAAAAAAAACAAACAAACAAAAAGAACAATATCACATTACTGTTTATTTTATATATGCACTGCAGCACATGGAAATTTTTTTTTCTCTTGGAAATATAATGGATTTTGTAAAAAAAAAAGCAACATTTAAGGTTTTTTTTTACCTTAAAGCTATATTGAGATACTGTCCAACATAAAAGTACAAATTACAGATGTATCCTGGATTATGAAATGCGGGAGTAGGTTGGCAGAATGCGTGAGGTAATAAATTACATGTATCCATTTGTTATTTTGGGTTAATAATTAAAAGATAAATGAAGCTGTCGGTAGACTATTGGAAAAATGTTTGGAGCAATGTCTACATTACCATTTGTCCCCAGGGTCAAATCAGCCTGCAGAGCATTTCTGCAAAAGTCATGTCCAGTTGACCTGGATATATCAACCAGTACTCCCAACTTTTCAAAGGCAATAACTTTTTTTTAAGTTTGCACAATCAAAAGGATAAAAATAAACATCTATTACATTTGTTTTTTTATGATTCAAAACAGAGTCATATGTACACAAATAAATAAGAAGTCAGAAAAATTACAGAAAGTGGAGTCATTGTTATATGCTGCAGAGCTTCCATGTTTTCACATTATGAGGCCATAAAAGCTTCAAGGAAGAACAAAGTATAGTTACAACAAAAGGTTGCTGCAGCATTCAAAATCGAAATTATTTAGAGAAATATGGTCAAAATAATCATCTGGTTACAAAACTTTCGCTCATAAAATTATCAATTTTGTTTAGCTCACCCCCGCAAATTGATGGGGGTTTATGTGATAGCTTTAGTGTCCGTGTCGGTAAATCATACGTATTTTTATGCCCCGCCCACGAATGTGGAAGGGGCATATAGTGTTACCCTTGTCCGTCCTTCCCTACGTCTGTATGTCCGTACGTCTGGTTAAGTTTTGCGTTAAGGTCCATTTCTCAGAAACTGTAAGAGGTAGAACAATGATAATTGGTCAGTAGGTAGATCTTTGACAGTACTTCATAGATCACTAGGTAGTTTGACTCTTTGACCTATATTTGATGCTTGAGTGACTCAGGTTCAGTTTTCTGTTTAAGTCCATTTCTCAACAACTGTACATTATAGGACAATGATATTTCATTAAATTAATTGCCTTGATGAGTACTACCCAAATTATAGACAATTGTGTGGCTTTGACCTATATTTTACGCTTCAGTGACTTTGGTTAAGCTTTGCGTTAAAGTCCATTTCTCAATAACTACACATTAAAGGACAATGATATTTCATCAAATTAATTAGGGCCCCGCCACTTTGTGGCGGATGCCCTATAGTAATCAGTCTGTCCGTCCGTCCGTCCGTCCATCCGTCCCAAACATTCGTGTCCGGTCTGTAACTTTTTTCTCGTTTGAGGTAGGCTTTTGATATTTGGCATGTGGCTAGATCTCCTCGAGGCGACTTGTCGCGTACCTTGGTTGGTGACCTTTGACCTTGACCTTTGACCTCAGGGTCACATTTCTGCTTTTTCAATGACAAATTCGTGTCCGGGCTTTAACTTTTTTTCTCAATTGAGGTAGGCTTTTGATATTTGACATGTGGCTTGATCTCCTTGAGGCAACGTGTCGCGTACCTTGGTTGGTGACCCTTGACCTTGACCTTTGACCTCAGGGCCACATTCCTGCTTTTTCCATGACAAATTCGTGTCCGGTCTATACTTTTTTTCTTGTTTGAGGTAGGCTTTTAATATTTGGCATGTGGCTAGATCTCCTTGAGGCGACGTGTCGCGTACCTTGGTTGGTGACCCTTGACCTTGACCTTTGACCTCAGGGTCACATTCCTGCTTTTTCAATGACAAATTCGTGTCCGGTCTATAACTTTTGTCTCGTTTGAGGTAGGCTTTTGATATTTGGCATGTGGCTGGATCTCCTAGAGGCGACATGCCCTGTACCTTGGTTGGTGACCTTTGACCTTGACCTTTGACCTCAGGGTCACATTCATGCTTTTTCAATGACAAAGTCTTGTCCGGGCTATAACTTTTTTCTCGTTTGAGATAGGCATTTGATATTTTGCATGTAGATAGATCACCTCAAGACGATGTGTCGCGTACCTTGGTTGGTGACCTTTGACCTTGACCTTTTACCTCAGGGTCACATTCATGCTTTTTCAATGACAAAGTTGTGTACGGGCTTTAACTTTTTTCTCTTTTAAGATAGGCTTTTGATATTTGGCATGTGGATAGATTGCTTTAAGGCTACATGTCACGTACAATAGTTGATGTCACTTGACCATTGACCTCTAGGTCACACTTGGAGCGTGGCCCACAGAGATGGATACCATCTCACTGATGTCTCGTTGCCTTGATGAGTACTGCCCAAATCATTGACAATAAGGTGGCTTTGACCTACATTTTACGCTTCAGTGACTTTGGTTAAGTTTTGCGTTTAAGTCCATTTCTTAACAACTACACATTATAGGACAATGATATTTCATCAAATTAATTGCCTTGATGAGTACTACCCAAATCATTGACAATAAGGAGGCTTTGACCTACATCTTACGCTTCAGTGACTTTGGTTAAGTTTTGCATTTAAGTCCATTTCTCAACAACTACACATTATAGGACAATGATATTTGATCAAATTTATTGCCTTGATGAGTAGTGCCCAAATTAATGACAGTTCTGTGGTTTTGACCTACATTTTAATATGAGGTTATCTTTGGCGATAAATGTTTTGGTGGGGCATCCATGTCTTACAGACACATTCTCTAGTTTACTAAAGAGACCATTTATTTAAAAAGTTAATTTCATGAAAATATTCAATGACTAAATCAAATGCAAAATTTATTTTAGAAGATAATCAATTATCTGTAATATTTTCTTTTACATTCTCTGTAACTTACTTTTTAGCCAATATTTATCCTATTGGAACTTAGTTTTAGTCATTTTCATTACATTATTATCAATCAGATGATTAAATAAATTTATTATACTCTCTTAAACAAAGTTAAGGGGTATAATTGGAATAACCCAATCTGTCCTTCTGTTTGTCCATTTATCTTGTAAGACCCTCTCCATCTGAATGGTAATATGAGTATCAATAAAATGACATAGAAACATTAGCCACAATATGTTGATATGCATATTGGAAGGAAGATTCTCTAAGCTCATTCTAAGGGCAGATAATGTCATTTGAACTTTTGAATTGAAGGGGGAATGAGTGTATCCATCATTTAGCTTTACTCACAGTATTCTTGTTAGAATTGCATCCTGAAAATTTCATTTTGCCAGCAGTCATTAAAAAATGATTGAAACATTCACAATAATATTTTGCAGGTAACTGTTGTATCGTTACGTACCAGTGGACCGTTCTTGGAGCAGCTTCAAAAAGGAAATGTAAAAAATGCTCATGCGATAGTACGGTATAGTCCAGAATATAATATTTTGACAAAGCACGGAAGATGTCAACTGATGAAGATATTCATGGGAATGACAGTCTTACTTCAGCAACTTGAAATGTAGGACGATGTTAATTTTTTTCAGACAACACAAATTTTGTTGATGCTAAATCATGGTATGATGTTGTTATCTTGCATACTTGCCAATCCTACTGATTTATTTTCATGGAAAGAGATATAGGCGTGCAAAGTATGAGGGATGTGACTGCGTAAACTCAAGTTATATTATAGAACTATGTGATGTAAGAACATAATATTTTGTCCATTGGTAGCTTACATCAATCCCTATCTGGCAGACATAAAATCATGTGACCTATATTTTCAGGGTCCAGTGTCCAGGTTAAGTTTTTTTGCTTATAAGTCTTTTTCTCAGTAAATACAAGTGATAAATAAATGATAATTTGCATATAGCTTGGCCTTTGTTAGTACATTTTAGTCTGACCTTTACCTCAATTTCACGGTCCAGTGCCCAGGTTAAGTTCTTTTTGTCAAAGCTGTTTCTCAATTACTACAAGTGAAAAGTCAATTATATTTGGTATATAGCTTGGTCTTGATTAGTACATGTCAGTCTGCCATATGTCTTTACCAGTTGATGAAGTTTAAATTTACGTTAAATATCTGCCTAAAGGGAATTCCATTTGTCTAGACAAATCTCCTACAGTTTTTGAGATAAAAGGTTTTTGAGATGAAAGGGATCCTCATCAAACCCTTAGGGAAATTTTGAATTTGATTTTAATTCTGTAGTGCGACAGTGTTTTACCAGCAGAAAAGACTCCTTGAGCTAGGCGGCAATTTAGCGGCGAGCACTCCTTGACCCATCTTTCTAAATTAGGTTTTGTCTTATTCTTTCCTTTTCAAGATTGTGGTCTTGGAGTTAATGGTCTACCTTTATTGGGTTTTATTAGCTCACCTGGCTTATGCCAGGTTGAGCTTTTGCCATCACTTTGCGTCCGTCGTCTGTCTATCTGTCTGCCCGGGGTAAACTTTTCATTCAAAGATCTTCTCCTCTGAAACTACTGTACCAATTGGAACCAAACTTGGCCACAATAAACCTTTGGTGGTCCCTTACAAAAAATCTGTTTTTCAGGTCCATGCGATATCCAAGATTGCCGCCAGCGGGAAACATAGTTTTAACATTGGACCCTATGGGAAAACACATTCAAAGATCTTTTTCTCTGAAACTACTGATCCAATTGGCACAAAACTTGGCCACAGTAGTCCTTGGGTGGTCCCTTACAAAAAAGGTGTTTTTCAGGTTCACGCTTTTTTCAACATGGCCTCCAGCGGGGAACATAGTTTTTAACATTGGGCCCTAAAGGAAAACACATTCAATGATCTTCTCCTCTGAATTTACTAGGGCAATTGGAACCAAACCTCACCACAATGTCTTTGAGTGGTCCCTTACAAAACACGCAAAAGAAGTGTTTTGCATGCCCAAGCGATATCCAAGATGGCTACCAGTGGGAAACATAGGTTTTTACATTGGACCGTTTGGGATAACATATTCAAAGATCTTCTCCATTGAAACTGTTGAGCCAATTACAACTTAACTTTGCCACTATTGCTCTTTGGTCTTTGGTGATCCCCTGCAAAAAAGTTGCCTTTTTCATGTTCCTACTATATTCAACATGGACGTCAGCAGGGAATATAGTTTTAACATTGGACCCTATTAGAAAACACATTTAAAGATCTACTCCTTGGAAACTGCTGATCCAATCGGAATTAAAACTTGGCCACAATAGTCTTTAGGTGGTCCCCTGCAAAAAAGGTGTTTTTCAGGTCTGCACTATACCAAACATGGCAGCCAATAGGGAACTTAGTTTTTACATTAGACCCTAAGGGAAAACACATTCAAAGATTTTCTCCTCTGAAACTACTTAGCCAATGGAACCAAACTTGATCAAAATAGTCTTTATGTGAACAATTTTTTTTTCAGGTTCCCACTTAATCCAAGATGGCTGCCAGCAGGGAACATGGTTTAACATTGGACCCCATGGAGAACACTAACAGAGGTTTTAACTATAGTTTAATTGTATACATGTATACAGTCAGGGATGCAACTTAAATAAGTTATCACCAAAATCACTTAAATGAGTTACTTTGAACTACTGACTTTCTATAAATAACTTATACCAGTTATGAAGCAATAACCTATATGAGTTACTGTTTTGTTAATCAAGGGACATTACTCTGTTGATAACTTCATTCAGTTATTGAAGTCTTTTTGACATTATATTCAGATTTGTTGAAATTCCTACTTATTGGTCACAGTTAAGTCTATTATTACACATGTATTAAGTAGTTCAAATTGACCTCAATCTAATGATGGCCTGTCTAATTGATTTTGATGAACCATTTCAAAGATAACTGAGATTTAATTTCCCAAGGGTCCAATCTTTATGGGGGTTGGCGCATGTATTTCCTCTCTTTGCGCATTTATAATTGATAGGTAATTACACAGTTAAGATTCCAAACCATATGGGAAAAACTATGAATCTTTATCATAAAGAAATTTGTAATCCAAGTTGGACATTTTCAAGAAATCAACATTTGATAACTTAAATAAGTTATTGCTAAAAATACATGATCACTCAATGCAGTTACACAAAAGTACTTCATTTGATAACTTGAATAGGTTATACCCTTGACTGGTATATGGGCTCTTTAACATAAAATGTATATGTTAATCAAGGACCAGGTGAGCGATACAGGCACTTGAGAACCTCTTGTTTGTATGTTTATTACACTATATAGGGAAATGGGAGGTTTGGGTACCCATAACTAGTTTAACCCTACAGCTAGCTGTTGCTGGTGCTGGTTCCAAGTCCGGCTATCCCGAGTTCCTATCCTTGTCTATGTTTGTCTTTTGTCCCTAAAATGGGATACTGATTTTGTGAAATCAACTCCTCCTACAGCTTTCAACCTACATTTTTGAAACTTCACAAACTGTTTCTATATATATTGTAGATGTGCACCTCCCTTTTTGGAATTATTTTGAAATTTTTTTCCTGTTTTTCACAGACCCATTAGGGAACCTAAAAAAACAACACTTTATAGCTAGAAGCACCAAAACGCAACCCGGCCACTTGATTCTTTGACCCATTTTTGTACACATCTGCTTCCAAATTATACAGTACAATTTAGATCATCATTTATTATACCTCGCCACACGTAATGTGATACCCTCAGTAGTGTGTCCGTCCGTCCGTCTCTCCGTCGACTGAAGGTCTTGGACTGATAATCTGCAACCGAAATAACACCAAGGACTTCAAAGTTGGTACATAAGTTGTTAACCACAAAACTCAGGCCATGTTTGATTTCGGGTTCAGAGATCCAAGGGGTTCTTGAGTTATGCGCCTTGAAACTTTGGAATTTGAAGAATTTTAGGGTTTCCGACTGATGACATGTGAATGAAATAATATACTGTCCTCAAACTTTGTATGTAACTTGTTTACCACAAAACTCAGAGTTTGATTTTGGGTTTTGTTATTTAGGTTCAAGGGGCCCAGGCGTTATGCCCCTTGACACTTTGAAGTTTTGCAAATTTTAGGGCTTCTGACTGATAACTAGTGTATGAAAAACACACTGTCCTCTAATTTGGTATGTAAGTTTTATACCATAAAACAAAGGCCAAGTATAAATTTGGAGTTAGAAGCACACAAGGCTCTGGATTCTTTGAAATTTTGTGAAACATGGCGGGGTATCATGTTATGCACCATTACATTTTTAGCTCGCCGGGACGAAGTCCGGAGAGTTATTGTCATACCCCCGGTGTTGGCGTCGGCGGTGTCGGCGTCGGCGTCAGCAAAACTTTAACCTGGCTTGTGGAATTGAGACCTGAATAGCTAGGATGTTGATATTTGGTATGTGACTTCCTTGTGATGAGAGCTTTCTTCTGGTACTATACTTGTAGACATTTTGACCTTGACTTTGCCCCTAAGACAATTTTTAAAAAAGTTTAACCCTGCCTCAAGAAGGTAGGCTTTTAGTGGTAGGGTGTTCATTTGGTATGTAACTTCCTTATGATGAGAGCTTTCCTCTGGTACCATACTTGTAGACATTTTGACCTTGCTGTTGCCATGAGGACAATTTCTAAAAAAACTTTAACTTTGCCTATAGAAGGTAGGCTTTTAGCGGTAGGGTGTTTATACATGGTATGTAACTTCCTTATGATGAGACCTTTCTTCTGGTACCATACTTGTAGACATTTTGACCTTGACTTTGCCCTGAGGGCAATTTGTAAAAACTTTAACCTTGCCTCTAGAAGGTAGGCCTTTAGTGGTAGGATGGTTATATTTTGTATGTAACTTCCTTATATTGAGAGCTTTCTTGTGGTACCATATTTATAGACATTTTGACCATGACCTTGCCCTGAGGGCAGTTTTGTAAAAACTTAAACTTTGCTTCTAGAATTAAGTAGTTTAGTGGTAGGGGTTTCATATTTGGTATAAGACTTTCTTTTGATGAGAGCTTCAAAGGTACCATATTTGTAGACATTTTGACCTTGACCTTGCCCTGAGGGCAATTTTTTAAAAACTTTAACTTTTCTTCTAGAATTTAGTGATAGGGTGTTTATATTTGGTATGTGACTTTCTTGTGAAGAAAGCTTTCTATTACTTTCGAACTTATTGTGCATTGAGGTTACTGGAATCCCCGGCGAGCTATGTTGTCTTCCGACAACTCTTGTTAGCTCACCTAGCTATGCCAGGGTGAGCTTTTACAATCACTTTGCGTCCGTCGTCCGTCCGTCCGTCGTCCGTCTGTCCGTAAACTTTTCATTCAAAGATCTTCTCCTCTGAAACCACTGGGCCAATTGAAACCAAACTTGGCCACAATAGTCCTTGGGTGGTCCCCTTTAAAAATTGTGTCGCTCAGGTCTGTACGTCATCCAAGATGGCCGCCAGCTGGGACCAAAATTTAACATATTGGACCCTATGGAAAAAACGTTCCAAATTCTTTTTCTCTGAAACTACTGGGCCAATTGGAACCAAACTTGGCCACAATAGTCCTTGGGTGGTCCCTTACAAAAAAGGCGTTTTTTTAGATCCGCCCGATTTCCAAGATGGCTGCCAGCGGGAAACAAGTTTTAACATTGGACTCTATGGGAAAACACTTTCAAAGATCTTATTCTCTGAAACTACTGAGCCAATTGGAACCAAACTTGGCCACAATAGTCCTTGGGTGTTCCTTTACAAAAAAAGGTGTTTTTTAGGTCCAGGTGATTTCCAAGATGGCCGCCAGCGGGAAACATACTTTTATCATTGGACCCTATGGGAAAACATTTTCAAAGATCTTCTCTGAAACTACTGAGCCAATTGGTACCAAACTTGGCCACAATAGTTTTTGGGTGATCCCTTACAAAAAAGGTGTTTTTCAGGATCGCACTACATTCAACATGGCCGCCAGCGGGGACATAGTTTTAACATTTGACCCTATGGGAAAACACATTCAAAGATCTTCTCCTCTGTAACTACTGGGCAAATTGGAATCAAACTTGGCCACAATAGTCCTTGAGTGATCCCTTACAAAAAAAGTGTTTTTAAGGTCTACGCGAATTCCAAGATGGCCGCCAGCGGGAAACATAGTTTTAATATTGGAGCCTATGGGGAAACACTTTCAAAGATCTTCTTCTCTTAAACTACTGAGCCAATTGGAACCAAACTAGGTCACAATAGTCCTTGGTTGGTTCCTAACAAAAAGGGTGTTTTTTAGGTCCGCGCAATTTCCAAGATGGCTGCCAGCGGGGAACATAGTTTTAACATTGGACCCAATGGGAAAACATTTTCAAAGATCTTCTCTGAAACTACTGAGCCAATTGGTACTAAACTTGGCCACAATAGTCTTTAGGTTGTCCCTTACAAAAAAGGTGTTTTTAGCTCACCTGGCCTAAAAGGCGATGTGAGCTTTTGCCATCACTATGCGTCCGTCGTATGTCTGTCTGTCTGTCCGTCCGTCTGTCTGTCAACAATTTCAAAAATCTTCTTCTCTGAAACCATTGGGCCAAATGTAACCAAACTTGGCCTGAATTATTATCAGGGTATTGCTTCTCAAACTGATGTTCAGTTTGTCCTTCTGTCGAACAATATGGCCGCCATTGCTAAAAATAGAACATAGTGGTAAATTGCAGTTTTTCGGCTAATAACTCGAAAACCGTTACAGATATAAACAATCTAACATGGATAAAAATGATCAGCATGATGAGATCTATCCACTGTGCAATTTTGAAGAAAATCTGAAACCCCATCTCGGAGTAGCCCTTTTTCCGTTAAATTTTCAAAATTTTTGCATTTTTTATTTTTTATTTCAAAAAGTGTAACAGATAGAGGTCAAGTGTAAATTGCAAAAATGTTCAGCATATCAAGATCTATCCATCCTGAAATTTTGAAGAAAATCCATAAACCCTTGTAGGAGTAATTGCCCTTTTTTCACCGAATTTTTAAAATTTACGTATTTTCCAAAACTATAGAAGATGAAGGTTAAGTGTAAATTGATGAAATGTTTGCCGTGCTGTGGTGACTTCAAAACTGATGTTGAAAATTGTTCCTTGACCGCCATTTTCAAAATGGCCGCCAAAAAAAAAGGCTGTAAAATTCAACATTGTCCGAATTCAATGAAATTTGGTTTCCAAATAGATATTGATGTTGCGACTTCAAAACCGGTGTTCAAAATTGTTTGTTGACCGCCATTTTCAAAATGGCTGCCAAAAAAGGCGGGAAAATTCAACATTGTCCGATTTCAATAAAATTTAGTTTCCAAATAGATATTGATGTTGCGACTTCAAAACCGGTGTTGAAAATTGTTGACCGCCATTTTCAAAATGGCCGCCAAAAAGGGCGAGAAAATTCAACATTGTCCGATTTCAATGAAATTTTGTTTCCAAATAGATATTGATGTTGCGACTTCAAAACGGTGTTAAAAATTGTTCATTGACTGCCATTTTCAAAATGGCCGCCAAAAAGCTGGGAAATTCAACATTGTCCGATTTCAATGACATTTGATTCAAAATTGGTCTTGATGTCATAAGTTCAAAACTGATGTTAAAAATTGTTCGTTGACGGCCATTTTTAAAATGGCCGCCAAAAAAGGCGGGAAAATTCAACTTTGTCCGATTTCAATGAAATTTGAAATACAAGTAGATATTGATGTTGTGACTTCAAAACCGATGTTGAAAATTGTTTGTTGACTGCCATTTACAAAATGACATCTCAACTTCAAAACTGGTGTCGAAAGTGGTCCTTAGCAAGAACGTTTTTAGTCAAAAAAGCACAACAAAGAAATATAGTAAAACATGATCAGACTTTAAAAACAGTTCAGTTCAAGATATTGGAGGTGTTTGAGCTAAGAAAGTTTGAGAAACTGAAGATCAACTGTATAACTTACAATGTTACCTTGATTGTGGCAACTGAAAGCCAGGTGAGCGATACAGGCTCCTGGGAGCCTCTTGTTTTCAATATGATTTTTTTGAATCACAACTGA
The DNA here is from genome assembly GCA_002080025.1 of Modiolus philippinarum. Classification (NCBI taxonomy): domain Eukaryota; kingdom Metazoa; phylum Mollusca; class Bivalvia; order Mytilida; family Modiolidae; genus Modiolus; species Modiolus philippinarum. The sequence goes on from MJUU01039320.1 coordinate 15,663, forward strand.
CACATGATATCTTATTACTTGGTAGAGAAACTGTTGAGGAAGAAATGCCTCTTGACAAAGATGCAGGTTTCACCAATATACATACAACATCTTGTTATTTTTACAGCAGCAAATGTATAATGCACCATTGTCCATGTATTTTCCTATCACTAATGCAATTGTGTATTAGAAATATTTGATTTACATACACTTTCTTTGATGTTTGTGCTAGCCTTGCATTTGTTACTTGGCCTTGACATGACCTTCACAGTCATAGTGACCATAATCAAGGTTCTCTCATTTTGACACAATTTTGTCACTGCAGAAAAGGTCAATAATATTTGAAAAGATGAGACTTGCCCTGCTTTTTAACAAATATACTTAGTTTTTCAAACTTTTGAATGTGTGCTTTGTGTCTAAAGGTTGTATATCAATGCCATATAACTGTTTTAAGTAAATGATAAATGGATGGCAATATATTCATTACTGTTTTACTTAAATTGAAATAGAATGCTGATAAATATTGCATGTTGTGAATTATTATATACACGATTTTTCATTCAATATGCTTTACATTTTCAATGGTTATGCAAAAACACTGTTGTACAGATGAACTCTTTGTTAGTAGAACATATAACTTTATATACAATGATTGCAATTTGTACAGATGTTTTGTAATTTTTTAATGTTTTATAGAAGCTTTTGTAGCTCACCTGGTTAAAATCTGTGTTGTACTTTTTGATCACTTTGCATCAGTTATATATCCATAGTCAAAACATTTTAAGGTCTCGTACTCCAAAAATATTTCCTTGAATTTAATTATACTGCCCGCTGTAGCAGGCTGTATTTACTATAGTGATCATGGTGTTCATCCATCCATTCTTCTGTCCCTCCAGTTGTTCGTATTTGGGCATCTATTTCGTGAAATCAACTCCTCCTGCAGTTTTCTTTCCAGGCCTCTGTTACATCACAATTGTTGCTATAGATATTGAAGATGTGCATCAGACTTTCTGGATTTATTTTTGAAAATTTTTTGAACTTTTGAACTTAGTCCTCCCTTATTGACATTTTCAACAGAGTACCTATTTTGTGTAATAAACTCCTCCTACAGTCTTCAAATTATATTATTTAAACAGTGAAGTTGTGCACTTGACATTTTTGAATTGATAAAGATTTTTTTTTCATTTTTTCCTCAAAATACTTGGCCTATTGGAACCAGACTTTGCCACAATAGTCCTTGGGCAGTCCTTTACAAAAATGGTGTTTTGCAGGTCCGCAAGATATCCAAGATGGGCACCAGTTGGAAAAAGTTTTAACATTGAACCCAATGGGAAAACAAGTTCAAAGATCTTCTCCTCTGAATCTACTGAGCCAATTACACAAAACTTGGCCACAATAGTCCATGTGTGGTCCCTTTCAAAACAGGTGATTTTCAGGTAAGCACTATATCCAACATGACCGCCAGTGGAGTACATAGTTTTAACATTGAACCCTATGGGAAAACTTTAACATTGAACCCTATGGGAAAACAAGTTCAAAGATCTTCTCCTCTGAAACTACTGAGCTAATTGGAAACAACTTGGCCACAATAGTCCTTGGGTGTTCCCTTGCAAAATAGGTGTTTTTAAGGTCAGCGCGATATCAAAGATGGCCGCCAGTGAGGAACATAATTAAACATTGGCCCCTATGGAAAAATACATTCAAAGACCTGAAACTACTGGGCCAATTGAAACTAAACTTGGCCACAGTAGTCCTTAGATGGCCCCCTGCAAAATAGCTGCCAGTAGGGAACATAGTTTAACTTAAAATAATATTACATCAATGTTAACAAATTTGAAAACTGATGCCCTCAAGCACTTAGATTATTTTTACTGTATATGTCAGCCATGGCCCAGGTAAGCGATTCAGGCTCTTGAGAGCCTCTTGTTCGAAAACCATTACAGATATATAAAATCTGTCATGAGGTAAAAATGATCAGCTTGAAGAGATCTAACCGCCCTGCAATTTTGGAGAATATCCGATAACCTGTCTTGGAGTTATTGTACCTTTTCCGTAAAATTTTCGTTTTTTGGAACGATTGGAAATCGTTTCCATGTTGCCAACTACCAAACCCGGATGACCGGAAGTTTCTTACCTCCTCGCTACCTTTTATACTATATGCGCTGGAATATAGTACACAATTCAATTTCGGATGAGTGGTGGAGTAATTTATTTGTTGACAACAGGTAGATATCACTCGAATACCATGTGCACAGTGCAACTTGATTTCCGGTAGTTTATTTGTTTTCATTATAAGTCGTAAATAATTACAGAAACTGAATAAGTTTGACAGTCTGTTATTGATTTTATAAACAAGCGGTCAATAATTGGTAATTTAATTTGTATGGTTGAGTGCTACATCGTGTTGGCAGACAAGCTGAACTTATCATCACATTTAGTCATAAAAACAGCCTATATTTACAGCACCTATGCACTGCAGTAATTAATTATAGAAATTGATGGTGACTTTCTAATTGAACCAAATAGAGCAATGTGTATTTTCATGATTTTCAACCAGCTGCATGTTACTTAACTTCCGATGTTCATTTGGGAACCATATAGGTTTTGATTTATTCACAAAATAAGGAAAGGACATTATTTTTTTTGATATATATAATCATGATAAATGTAATTTCCTTATTCAGAGCATATTGCCTGTTGACTTCAAACTTTTGCTCAACTAATATTATTTAAGACAATTATTTAATTTTGGTTTTATTTGTGTGTGTGGAATTGTTTGATTTATAGCAATAGAAAATGAAAACAACTAAAACTTCTGCTATACATGTACTCAAAAAGATAGTCATTAAGTTTTGTTTGTTTGTTTGTTTTTGTTTTCGTTTGTTTGATTTTTTGTTATTCTTTTAACCATATATTTGGTAGTGGTAAAATTGGTCATTGATATATTGGAACATTTCAGCACAAGTGAACTTCTTAATCTTACAGATCGATTTTTAATGTTTTTCAAAACAAACATTCTTGTTTGTTCTGAAATACAAATTCAGACATTTTCTTTGCTTATGTATTCATACAAACGTTAAAGTGTATTTCTTTTTCTGTACAGGTTGAGGTAAAGTTTGATCTTTTAAGAGAAAAAAAGGCATGCAACTTTTAAAAGTGAAAGACCAGAGTGGTAATTTCCCATAAATGAATATAACATAGATATCTCACTGTAGGCTGTAGTTCTGTGTTCTAAATATATGTTATATTAAACACTTTACCTGATGGCACTCCCGGTTTTCATGGGAGTTCACACTATGAGTGCCTTAGTTCTTAATGTTATCTTTTTATTTCCGTGCATTGTAGCTGTCTCACGTCCTTGTTTTGTCTTTGTTTTTATCTGTTACCGTTTCTGCCATGTCTTTGGACTTCGAGTTTTGTAGTCATCGCTTCCCTTGTTCCTTCGGTATTCTACTGCCGTTGTTTCATACCACTGGGCCGGTATCTCTGCTGGTGGACGGTTCGTCCCCGAGGATATCATCCGCTCAGTAGCTTAAGTTTACTTTAGCCATGAGAATAAAGAATCAAAAGGAACGCATACCGGCTGGGACGTCTCCCGGGTTAAAAAGGTCCCTTACCGATGAAGCTATGGACACGGGTTCATCGGGACAACCAGGTGTCCTGAGTCGTTCATTATCAACTTCGACTGATTCTCAGGAGCAACCTTCAGATCACACGACTTCTTCTTACAACTCATTTGATTCTGCCCCCAACATCAAACCTTGTTCTGTTTTATTAAATGATATTTTAAATTTTCCTGATCAGCAATCGCAAGGCACAATTTCACCATGCCGCGTAAAAAATTGCAAAACATGTAACATTCTTATTACTGACTCAAATTTTACAAGCAACCTTACCAACAAGTCATATTCAACTAGAACTTACGACGATCTGAATTGCTCCTCCAGAAATCTTATTTATGGGTTAGAGTGCTCTCTTTGTGGATTGATTTATGTAGGGGAAACAAAAGACAGGTTGAACAAACGTATGTGCGGACATAGATACGAAG
>MJUU01039320.1:22352-34642 GCA_002080025.1 Modiolus philippinarum
ATACTGTAAAATTTTAGTTTTGTCTTTGTAGATAATGTTTGTACTACTGGTTTGTCCTGGTTATTGTTTGAATACTCAATAGACTTCCAACAGCTTTTCAAAACTTTTACCTTGGTACTGTTTTAGGGTTAGAGAAGAAACATGTACCAAGGAATTTTATTGGTTTTTGCCTAAGGGTTAGAAAATGGCGATTCCAATCAGCCTGAAATCAGAACTTTCAAAACAATATATACCTCACTGATCGTGTGACGGGTGTCGCTAGTGGAGCAGGACATGCTTACCCTTCCGGAGCAACTGATGTCACTCCCGGTTTTCATGGGAGTTCACACTATGAGTGCCTTAGTTCTTAATGTTATCTTTTTATTTCCGTGCATTGTAGCTGTCTCACGTCCTTGTTTTGTCTTTGTTTTTATCTGTTACCGTTTCTGCCATGTCTTTGGACTTCGAGTTTTGTAGTCATCGCTTCCCTTGTTCCTTCGGTATTCTACTGCCGTTGTTTAATACAAGTTCTCTGTAAATATCAAAGACATCATACAGAGGGTGTGGCACGCATGGTCACAGATTTCCTCGAAACTTTGTGCATTGATACAAGTCTATGACTGAAGACGTAAAATGGCCTCGAAAAGTGTCCCAGTGTTTTGGTTGCCATGGTAACGGTTATTAGTGTTTTTGGGCTAAAATATGTTGATCTAGAGGTGAAAAAAAAGCAAAATTCACACAGATATGGTTCTATAAGTGTAGTATTTATGCATTTTTTTACCCAAGCAATGTAAAATTGAATATTCTACTGACATATTAAGGTTAAAAGAATTACATAAATTTTATGTCTGAGAGGTGTATAGAGTTGAGGCAAACAGGGGTCTTTGGCCATTTTGAAGATAGCGCATTTTTGGTCGATTTCAGTGATTTGTAATCCCAAAAGCCACCTTGTTGGGAATTTCAAAGATTACAGTCAATAAGTACTAGGATTGAATAATCAAATCATGGAATAAAATTGATGGGGTAATGGTTGCTAAGGTGGTTACTATGGTGACAAAAAATGGGAATTTTCAGTTTTTGAAGTGCTGTTTTGGCAAATTTGACATTTACAAATTTCGTTAAATAAAGTAAAATTCTTATTTTGATTCCATTATATATATATTTGATGATAAATTCTCTCTTAAACAAATGCAAAAATATGAATCTGGTCGCTAGGTGTGTTACTATGGTAGCTTAAATGGCCATATTTTCCATAATTCCCGTTCCTTTTTTGTATGGTTACAATTTAGAATTGCATTTAAAAAGTAAAATTAATGATTTCCAGGGTAAATGACCCTATCTGATATTAAATCATCACAATTATTAAAAACAATATGTCCAGGTGACCAGAATGGTTGCTATGAGTAGTATATGAGCACAGTTCACCGCAGACTTGACGAGGAGGTGCCGCAAGTGACATCACCGGAAGTGATGTAGACCGGAAGTGACATCATCGGAAGTCACATAACCGGAAGTGGAAGTCATGTGACCGAAAAACGAAGTGTTTTTACTGCGCATGCGTATCCGGAAGTGCCCCTGAATGAAGCTCTATTCGGTAATGTTACCCGGAAATGCCGCGTTGGATCAACATGTGACCACGCAGGAGTGTCATGGGAAGGTATTAGAGCATGCATATGTGAGCAGGCCACAGTTTAGTAAATTTAACTAGGGTACTTATCGGAGTGTGTACTCCTGGTTTTAGGTATTACTACATTATTTATCTGTTTCAACAGATAAAATCAAGTTTTATATGCTCATTTGCTAGGTATCATGGCTATCTTTTAAAAGTAAAAAATGAAGGGGAGACTACTCCATATTTGCATCCTGTGAAAAGCGCACAATTTTTCACCTGTACTTTGAGGAAAAATAGCTCTCTTCGGAGCCGATCAACCCCAATTCAAAGTCCAATTTTTAGAATACTCATGTTCTGTCCTTTAGAGGGATATAAAGTTTGAACACCATATATCCACGGAAAATGTTGTTTTGAATGGCTGAAAATGGTTTGTTTTGGTATTTTTGAAGCACTGAGGACAGTTATGTTTGTATACCATTGTTTCCACTGGTAGAATTTGATATCATATTTATTTTTATTTCAAAGTAAAGTTCACACCAAGAGCATTGTTTTGGTATATAACAATCCAAATTTGCAAAGAAAAGCAAATCCTCCAGTGGGGGGATGGTTTCACCCCACTGTTTACTTAAGTGACGTTGGAAAAAACTGTACTGCACCCTATGCGACCTGAAGTGATTGTGTCCCAATTAGAGACTGGAAGTGTCCCTACTTGAAGCCCTTTTCGGCATGTTGACCGGAAGTCGGGTATTGTCAAGAGGAATTAAAATAAACCAGAGGCTCCCAGGAGCTTGTATCGCTCACCTGGCTTTCAGTTGCCACAATTAAGCTTACATTGTGAGTTACACAGTTGAACTGCAGTCTCTCAATGTTTGGTAGCTCGAACACCACCAATATCCTTGAACTGTATATAAAGTCTGATTACGTTTATGTATATTTCTTTGTTGTGCTTTTTTGACAAAAACGTTCTTGCTAAGGACCAATTTCGACACCAGTTTTGAAGCTGAGACATCATTTTGTAAATGGCGGTCAACGACAATTTTTAACAACATATTTTTAAGTTACGACATCAATATCTATTTTGAAACCAAATTTCATTGAAATCGGACAATGTTGAACATCCCGCCTTTTTTGGCAGCCATTTGAAAATGGCAGTCAACAACAATTTTAAACACCAGTTTTGAAGTAGCGACATCACAACTACTTGGAAACCAAATTTCATTGAAATCGGACAATGTTGAATTTTCCCGCCTTTTGCCAGCCATTTTGAAAATGGCGGTCAGGAAACAATTTTAACATCAGTTTTTCAGTTGCGACATCAATACCTATTTGGAAACCAAATTTCATTGAAATCGGACAATGTTTAATTTTCCCCAACTTTTTTGATGGCCATTTTGGAAATTGCGGTCAACGAACAATTTTCAACACCAGTTTTTAAGTACCGATATCACATCCATTTGGAAACCAAATTTCATTGAAATCGGACAATGTTAAATTTCCCCGCCTTTTTTGGCAGCCATTTTGAAAATTGCAGTCAGCGAACAAATTTAAACATCAGTTTTGAAGATACGACATCAATATCTATTTGGAAACCCAATTTTATTGAAATCGGACAATTTTGAATTTTCCCGCCATTTTGAAATCGACGGTCAACGACCAATTTTCAACACCTGTTTTGAAGTCGCCACAGCTTTGCAAATATTTTATCAATTTACACTTAAAGTTCATCTTCTATAGTTTTGGCAATAAAAGACGAAAAATATGAAAATGTTGAAAATTCTGAAAAAGGGCAATAACTGCTACAAGGTTTTTTTTTCTTTTAAATTTAAGGGTGGGTAGATCTTGACATGCTGAACCTTTTTGCAATTTACACTTTTTGAAGTAAAAAACAGAAAATGCAAAAATTTTGAAAATTTTACGGAAAAGGGGCTATTACTCCGAGAAGAGTTTTCAGATTTTCTTCAAAATTGCACGGTAGGTAGATCTCGTCATACTTATCATTTTAATCCAGTCAGATTTTTTTATATCTGTAATAGTTTTCGCGTTATTGGCCAAAAACTGCAATTTATACCTATGTTCTATTTTGTAGCAATGGCCGCCATGTTGTTTGACCAGACGACTAATCGAACACAATTTTTAAAGTGCATACCCTGGTGATAATTCTGGCCATGTTTGGTTACAATGGGCCCAGCAGTTTCAGAGGAGATTTATGAAATTGTTGACGGACGACGGACACAAAGTGATGGCAAAAACTCACATGGCCTTTTAGGCCAGGTGAACTAAAAATGCCTACAATAACTTAAGAAAAATGAAATAATGAAATTATATGACAAAACTGAATATTGATCCCCATTGAATTGGTAAGAGCTCAGCTATCTACCCAAACTTTACCTTACAGGAATTAACATCAAACTATGGACCCCAACTTCACCTGGTCACTTTTTCTGAAAGCTTACATAGAGAGGAATCCATAGAAGGTAATTTCGTCTTTCCATAAAATTATATAGCAAAAATTTGGGTAATTTACACATTTGCAATTTGCTCCTAATTTACCCTTATAACTCGAAACAGTAGGAGTAACGGAGAATCTGTTGACAAACTACTGATATCTTACGTAAAGAGGAATGACAAAACATAAACATTGCTTAAATCGGATGAAAAATTGAAGTGTTTGGACACTGCATCAAAAAAGGACAGAAAGTAAAGAAGAAGAAATATCCTCTTTTGGGGTACTCATTTTTGGTAAATATCAAATATGGCGTTAAATCTGTTGACACACTCCAGGCTACATGCAAAATTGAAGAAACCTTATCAGAATTTGATAAATAACAAATATTCCACAGCTTAATATATGGAAACACCCAAAGTGGCAACTGTTTTTAAAAACAGACGGATGCAGCCACAATACCTCAAAACACGGTCTAACCCCCGTTTTAGCCAAAAGAACATTTTGTTAAAATTTTTTGACCAAGCAAAAGTTATCGACCAAAGCGGCGACAGCACCATAATACAACGAGGTTTCTTGTGGCCTTAAAAAGGGAAATAATGGTGTCAAGATTATCAAGAAATTTTTGGAGTTACACATGTGCTTTTTAGGATTTCTGGAAGTGGAGAGACGGCAATATTGGCTTTCATAGCAACCATACAATTATACCCAAAAAAGGAATTTGTACGACCCTTTCTTCCATAGCCACAAAAACTAGCACGCACCTAGTTTAAAATCAATTAAACCGTCTTTGATTTACTTGCATTCAGAACTTTTTTTCCAGATATACCAAGGTATAATCCATTTTCGGGAAAAAACCTAAGCTAATTCTAGGAAAAAGATTCGGAAAACAAGAGGATCAGAGACTGGGCCTGTATCGCTCAGCTGACAAAATTATTCTATGCCATGCATGACCAAATATGATGTTTTTACCAATCGGGTCTAATGTTTAGCTATGTTCTCCATTTAGCACCCGTGTTTTTTGTCTGATCCTATTGAAATGAGTAATTCTATTACGTCATATCACTTAAATGAGATTGTGCCGCGCAAACGCAACCATTTCAATGTGCTAATCGCTTTTGGAGAGAACGGACGTGGTTTGTTTGTCTCTCGATATTGAGCAACCTTATTTTATTTGAAAAATAATCTTTTGTTTACATTGTCGTAAGTTGGTAAAATTTTTACGACTTTTACGACAATTGCCGTAAATATTTACTGTCCTGCAGTTAATGAATCCCCGGATGTCACGGGTAAAATTTGCTCAAAAAATGGTCAGGAAAGCAAGTTTTGCTAAAGAGGACGATGTCCTGAGTTTAGAAGAGAAGTCTTCTAAGAGAAAAGTTAACGATGTTAACGATAAACAAAAGCCATCATCTAAGAAAAATGCTTCTACCGATAAAAGTAGTTCAAGCAGAAGTACGAGCATGGCGGCATGTTCACCTTGGCTATGGAAAGGAGGATCGAGGGTCGGACTGAAGGAACAAGTAGTGCTAATGAGAATGCAATCTCAGCAGCATTGAAAACTATAGAAGAAAATCAAAAGAATCAAGATAGTAAGATAAATATGTTGTCAGATAAGGTAAATGACATTATGAATAATGAATACTATGAACAAGAGTATGATGAAAATGAAAATTATATAGATGATGAGAATTATGAAGATGACAATGGTATGGAATCTGAACCACCTAATATGAGGAAGGCGCTACCTTAAAAGCGAGCGAAGAAATTAACTAACACCCATAAATACTTATTTTAAAAAATGTTATTACTTCCAACTGAGGGAAGGAACTGACATTTTTATGAAACAATTATCTCTCAACGCAAACAAATACCGAAGCTAAAAGACATTGAAGGAGAAGTTTAATCAGGATCAAAATGTAGAAACGGAACATAGCAAAACAGTGACAACACGACAAAAATAAACAAGAATGCAATAAAAATAAAGCAGTAGTAAACCTTCACAAAACTGGAAGATGGAATTGGCATCTGCTGTTCCGGGATGAACTTCTCCACGCCGACACGTCTTCTTTGTTTGGGGGGGGGGGGTTATAAAAGTGAATTTCTGTTTAAATGGGTGGGCACTCAAACCCACAGTTGTTAGAAAGTAGAGAAAATCTATGGAAAAATTTTGGGAAAATGACCCCAAAATGAGACCCCTTAGAGGGAGCGTGAAACCAGAAAAATATATTTTAAGGTAATGTCGCTATTTTGGCCAAAGTATTTATACATTTGTCGATTTCTTTTTTCAAACTTCAAACTCTGGATCTGCTTCTTATAGTATTATTTGACTCTGACTTGGAGGGAATGTCATGGGAGAGCTGCACCTGCGTATCCAATCTTTGTCAATTTTCTGCTCTTATTAAAATTAAAGGAAAATCAAGTAAGATTTTACAATTCCTGGAACTACCAATAATGTAACCTGGCAGTGCATGAGAAGTTAAGCAATATCACATGTTTTATAAGGTAGGTATAGAGTATAAAATAATAAGACTCCAGAATTTTGAAAACAGTTTTACATGTATAGGTAAGATCATGCAAGGTATAACCAAAAAATGAAAATTTTCTGGAACTGATTTTTGTCCAAAAAAAAAATTCTCTGGCCAGCATCTGGGTTAAAAAAAAATAATTTGGCCCTGATTCTGTCCATAAGGGGAAAAAAAGCCCGGCTCAACAAAATTTCCTAGCATTGAGTATATGGGGAAAAAATAATCTGGCCCGCGAAGTGGGCGAAAAAGTTTTTCCGGCTCCGGTGAAAATCCCAGCCCCCCCTCCCCCCTCCCCCCGAAAATCAAATGGTCCGTGCCTTATTGACAAGGAGGGAAGAAAATCAGTGCCAAGACAATCTATTTCCTTAAACAGATTGAGTGTGCTGGAAAAGTTTTTTGGTCATTTATCACTTGTGGTACTTTTATTCCCCCGTCTTGGAGGACTGCATGAGTGAAAAGGTCAGCACCAGTGCACAACATTTTAAGCTGACAAAGGCAAATTATGCACTTAGGGTAAGCACACTAGTGCTTAGACTTTGTGTGCGTCGATTTCACATTCCGTGTACTCAATGTCCTGATATATTAATGAATACAATGTCCACAATTAATGGTGAAAAATTCGCCAAACCTTCCTCCTTTTATCGTCTGCTTACGTTCTGCACGACATCAACAAACTGGTTTTCCTACTGGTTCCTAAGCATTGATCGTTATCTTCGTAGGGACAAGGTTACAAAAAAAGGAATCAAGAGTTAAACGCCAACAGATTTTTATTGTATTTTTTAATTTAATTTTAAATGAATTTTTTTCGAACGCTGTTTCTGTTTATTGTTCAAGCAAATATAATTACGATCAGTCGAGATTTGATTTGATCACGTGACAATTAATCTCAAATCAAAACGGTTGTAAATAATTATTTAAATGTAATAGTAATTAAAAAGGTAGATGCATCGTTTAATTTCACAATTAAGAGGTAGGAGTTTAAGATTTGTTATTAACATAAAACTGTCCTATTTCCTAAATTCACCTTAACGTTTTTGGTTTCAGGGTACACCAAATTTTTCCTCATTTCCGGTAGCGAAAACTTTGAAGCAACACCCCTACCATAGGAGCGAGCTTCGCTCGCTTATTAAAAAACAGAAAAATGACAAGACTACTGATGTTGATAAATCTAATCGTTTTTTTTTTCAGTATGACAAAACGTTTTAAAGTAAAAGAAGTTTGTGGTAAGGGAAAGACTAGATCTTGGCCCAAAATGTAACTAGCCTATTTTTAAACGGCATGGATGAAGGGCAATATAATGACTTATTTAAAGAGGGGAAAAATGCAAGGCCGGAAAATTGTGAAGGGCTAATGGTCGTTAGGACTAATCAATTGATTTAGGATATTCTGCCGCCCTTCACACAAACTTGTGATAAGAAAATGCAAAATATTGAGAAAACAGTTGTAAAAGCAGCTGCAGTGTTGACAAATGCTGTGAATAAAATGGCAAAGATTGACAATCAAGAGCTAAATGACTTTATTGAAAGCTGCAATGATACTTTGGCACTCATGGGTCATGCCAATAGACAAATTAATTTGGCACGTAGAGAATTCATGAAACCTGATTTAGACTCTAATTATGTGCACAATCAGTACCTTATACAGATCAGTTATTTAGAGATAATGTGTCTAAGGCAGCTAAGGATATTGAAGACGCAAGAAAAATAGGGAACAGAATGTCAGGTTTTGGTTTCCCTCGTGGTAGAGAGGTATCAGAGGCCGTGGCTCCAGAAGAGGGAGTCGATTTAGAAGGGGCTTCAGAGGTGGTTATAAGTCAGTGGCTATAGGAAGCTCTAGTCACAGTGGACATGATGAATACTAAAAAAACTTTCCCAAGAGGGGAGGTCCATCCTCGAGCAGAGGAACAAGGCGTTAAATGTTTGTAAAACTAATGAAGCAAATGAGGCCAGTTAAATAGATATATTTACAGCAGGTAGATTGACAAAATTTGTTGATAGCTGGAAAAAATTAACTACAGATCAAGTAATTTTGGACATAGTTAAAAATTGTCATATTGAGTTTGAAGATAGTATTGAAATTGATTATGATGATATTCCACATCAAGCTGTTTTTAATGAACAGCGGTCTATATTTATTGATTAAAATGAATTGTTGCAGGAAAAATTAATTGTAGAAGCTAATGAAGCACCAGGACAATTTTTGTCTCCTATATTTCTTAGACCTAAAAAGAATGGATCATACAGAATGATTTTAAATCTGAAAAAAAATTAACAAATATGTGAAATATTTCAAAATGGATACATTTGAACCTGCAATAAAACTGATAAATAAAGGAACGTTTATGGCGTCAATAGATTTATGCAGTGCATATTATAGTGTGCATATTGCACCTGAACCTCAAATTTATCTTAGATTTGCATGGAAAAACAAAATTTATCAATATACCTGCTTGCCAATGGGTTTAGCTTGTGCACCTAGGTTTTTTACTAAACTAGTGAAACCGGTTTATGCAAAATTAAGAAGTCTGGAAATTTAATGGAGAATTTGGGTTTTATTATTAATACAGAAAAATCGGTATTGATACCAGAAAAACAAATAATGTTTCTTGGAAATTTAATTGATTCTGATAAAATGATTGTCACACTACCTATAGAGAAACAGAAAAAGATTGTAGAAGAATGTAGAATATTAAGTATGAAAGAAAAAGAAACAATACGTGTTGTTGCCAAAGTAATAGGTTTACTTGTCTCAAGTTTTTTTTGCTGTAAAGTTTGGTAAATTATTTTATAGAGATTTAGAACACGAAAAAATGCTAGCTCTAAAACATAGATTTGGAAACTATGATGCATCAATGTTTATAACGCCATCTATGAAAAAAGAATTCGATTGGTGGGTAAAAAATTTGCATAAACAGAAAAGAGAAATATCTCATGGGACTCCAAAATTAACTTTAAGTTGAAACGCTTCGCTCGACGGTTGGGGCGGAGTTATTGATAATAATAAAATAGGGGGGCAAATTGACCTCAGATGAGTCCGAGAAACATATCAATTTTTTTAGAGCTCTTGGCAATTTTTTATGCTTTGAAAGCATTTCATACAAGTGTAGGAAATAAGCATATCAGAATTTTATCAGACAATTCTACTTCGGTCTCCTATATAAATAACATGGGAGGTTCAAAATCTTTAGATTGTAATTTTATTGCCAAGAAAATATGGTTTTGGTGTATAGAGAACAAAATATGGCTTTCATGTGCTCATATAGCTGAAAAATTAAATATTGAAGCTGATGAGAAGTCTCGAGTTTTTAATGATAATTTAGAATGGAAATTAAATGTTGATATATTTAATAAGATTACAGAAAAATGGGGGAAACCTGATATTGATACGTTTGCATCTAGGTTAAATAATCAAGTTGAGATTTATTGTTCATAGAAGCCTGACCCCTTTGCTTCATATGATGATGCTCTTACTGTAGATTGGAAACCTTTTAAATTTATATACGTTTCCACCTTTCAGTTTGCTGGGATCTTGCATACAAAAAATAAGGATGGAGAAAGTGAACGCTATAATTGTAGCGCCCCTCTGGCCAACACAGCCGTGGTTCACTCGCTTAATGGAACTATTGATAGATCAGCCACTGCTAATTCGAAAGAAAAAAGACATGATATTCATGCCTCACAAAAACATGCTTCATCCACTTCAAGAAACTCTGAAATTAATGATATGTCTCGTGTCCGGGAAATCTACAGAAAACAACTTCTCCATACTTATGGCATCATGGATATCATCAACTAAAAAACAATACCAGTCTTTCATTAAGAGATGGATACAACACTGAAATCAAAGGAAAATTAGTTTTGTTCAACCAGATTTAGAAGATGTTTTACAATTTTTGACTGAATTATTTGAATCAGGATTGAGTTATAGTTCTATAAATACGGCCAGAGGGGAGGAATTTAAATGGAGGAACATTCAGTAGGGAAACATCCTCTTATACGGTTTTTAAAAGGAGTTTTTAATACACGTCCGCCAACTCCTAAATATACCCATGTTTGGGATGTAAATAAAGTGCTTTCCTTTTTGCGAAAACTGTCGTCTGTAAAACATTTGAGTTTAAAAGACTTGACATTAAAGTTATGTATGCTAATAGCTTTAAAAAATGCTGCAAGAATCCAGTCAATTCACTTGTTATGTGTAAATAATGTAAAAAAGTTCAATTCAGAGTTTGTTTTTGAATTTGAGGGATTGTTAGAACAATGTAGACCTGGATATGGAAATCCAGTTTTGTCGGTTAAGGCATATCCTCCAGATATGAGACTTTGTACATACTTGTCAAGAACTGTGTTGTTACGTTAACATTCGAAACTATTCATCAGTTATATTAAACCACACGGAGAAGTGTCTAAAAATGCAATTGCACGATGGATAAGAGATGTAATGACAAGATCTGGAATAAATACAGATGTTTTTGGAGCCCACAGTGTGAGGTCCGCATCATCTTCCAAGGCAAAAGTCAACAATGTTTCTATTCATGACATTGTACTTAAAGCGGGTTGGTCTAATGCGACAGCCTTTGCCAAGTTTTACTGAAAGACGACTCTTTTGTGAGAGGAGTCTTAAGGAAGAATTAACAGAAAGTAAGTTTGTTACTTTCTTATATTATTAGTTTTTGAAATTGACTTTAAAATCTCATTTAGTCCCGGAAGTGATATGACTTAATAGAATACTAAAATTAAACGAGACTTACCTTGGTTAAGTCGAAGTTTGATTGGGATTCTATGAGTCATAGAATCACTGAAGGGATTAAATGCCACCCGCCCTCCCTACATGTAACTACTGGACCGAAGTCGAAGTTTGATTGGGATTCTATGAGTCATAGAATCACTGAAGGGATTAAATGCCACCCGCCCTCCCTGCATGTAACTACTGGACCGTAGTTTGTTAGTTTATAGTACATAGTTGTTATGGGAAGGTGGACTTAGGTATCAATTTCAAAAACTCTTTAAAGTTTGAAATGGTTGCGTTTGCGCGGCAGAATCTCATTTAATCCCTGCAGTGATTCTATGACTCATAGAATCCCAATCAAACTTCGACTTAACCAAGGTAAGTCTCGTTTAATTTTAGTATTTTTGCAAAGGACCTTCTATACATTTAGTTAAATTTGCTTGAATAGTTTCAAAGAAGATGACGAAAAGGATCTTTTTCTATTATCAGGCTCCTATGTTAAACTATGTTCTGCACATGGAGGCCATGTTTTTTGTCAGATTGAAATGAAATAAGCAATTTTTGTAAAGTACCTTTCGTACATCATTCCTGTAAAGTTTAATTGAATTTGCTTCAGTGGTTTCAGAGAAGAAGATGAAAGTGTGATTTTCCCATATGGTCCAATGTTAAACTATGTTCCGTGTTGGTGTTTGTTAAGGACCTTCCATACATTATTCCTGTAAAGTTTGGTTGAATTTGCTTAAGTGGTTTCAGAGGAGAAAATGAAAATGTGAAAAGTTTAATGGACGAACGACGGATGCCAAGTGATGGCAATAGCTCACACTGACCCTTTGAGTCAGGTGAGCTAAAAATTAACCAATGTTTGCTACAATAGCAACCAGCCTAGCGAGCAAAATAAAATAGAAATTGGAAAAATGACAAATTGCCATCTTAATTTTTATGAGTTCAATGGTAATTATTTTTCAGGGTTTGTCATCCGGCTGTTAAGTGAAATTTGAAGTAA
>MJUU01039322.1:0-25491 GCA_002080025.1 Modiolus philippinarum
CAAATATCGTACTTGGCCTGAGTTTTGTGGTTAACAAGTTACATTCTACGTTTGAAGACAATATATAAATTCATTCACAAGTTATCAGTCAGAAACCCTAAAATTCGCAAATTTTCAAAGTTTAAAGGGGCATAACTCCAGAACCCCTTGGACCTCTGAACCCGAAATCGAACTTGGACTGAGTTTAGTGGTAAACAAGTTACATACCAAGTTTGAAGACCTTATGTTATTTCGTTCACAAGTTATCAGTCGGAAACCTTGGGGGGACGGACGGACGGACACACGACTTGGGGTATCACATAATTCCTCGCCACTACGTGTGGCAGGGTATAAAAATACAAAAATTAGAACCCATGACGTCACAATAGGTACAGTTCTGACGTCACAATAGGATAGGTACAGTTCTGACGTCATGTTGAAGCTACTTTTGAACGTTTTCATAGAAATACAAGGATTTTGGCATATTTTCAAACGGTTTTTCTTAATCCGAAATATAGAGCACATTCAAGAACCAATTATATATTTTACCAAATTGTTATTACAGATGCATTGGACCTCCCATATGGATATTTTTGTGGTTCTTGCCTGTGCTCTATGTTTCCTCTTAAGAAAAAGTAGTCAGAATGAGTCAAATTTGTCATTTTTCTAGAAAATGTGCAATTTGTCCCATAACTCTGTAATCGTACATCAATACTTGAGTAATCTTCCTTTTAACTCAGTTAACCTATATCCATAGAACATTTCAACAAAAAATAATGTGAATTTAAGCAAACTTATTTTTTGAGGCCAAATAAGGCCCTTACCGCACCTACTCCTTTGGGCAGGGGTACCCCTTATAATTTAAGTAATACATACTGCTGAAATCAAACATTCCAGGTCCCCCTTGCAAAAAAAAAACAATTGGGCAGGGGTTCCCCTTATAATCCAGTTAATAAAGTAAATATATATAGCAGAACACTTTTTGTAAAATTTCAATTTTCTGGTTTGGTTTCCATGGCAACAGAAAGCTCCACTATCCATTACAACCCATTTCAGACCACCATTCTAAAAAAAAATAAACTGTGGACACAGGATATGTCTCGCCCGCCCCTTGCATCGCCTTAATTTGCACATTGATCTACTGCAGCAGGAATAAAAATATAAAATATAATCTTTTTTCTAACTGTTGGAAAAAAAATGATGTAATCACTTATGCATGACTAAGGAGCAAGAGCCACCATCCGGGCTTGGAATCCGTATGTACTCCCAAAGACGCAACTGCATATCAAATATCAAGTGCCTAGGACTACTGGTATAGGCTGTACAAACTGCTTGCTAAAAACTTAATGTGATCGTTCATGCGTGACTAAGGGGCCAGGGCCACCATCCGGGCGTGGAATCGGTATTTATCATCCTTCCCCATGGTTATATCAGCCTGCAGAGCCTTTCCGCAAAACAAGTATCTGGTTGACCCGGATTATCAAAGGTTGACCTGGATATATCAAGCAATTCTCCCAAAGTTTCAAAGGCAATAACTTTTATTCAAGTTTTCACACGAAATCAAATAGATGATACAAATAGATGATAAATAGGTTGCAGCGTTGTAAATTATGGAGTTGCAAGTGAGGGTCTACTTTCCTCAGTAAACTATTTTCAGGTAGAAAGTCCAACCCCTTATTCAGAATAACACACTTAAAGTGAAATAGTAGAATTAAAAAAAAAACACTAACAATTATACAAAATTTGAATTTCAATTAAAGTGGACAAAAAATCAAAACTTATTCGTGAAAACGAATTGACAGAAAACTACATATTTGAAGCAATTTATAACTTTAAAAATTCCAACTTTGAAAATAATGTAGATGATGTCAATACTGCAAACGAACAAATTTCAAATATTTATACCAATCTTTCAACAAAATGTGGGGAATATATATACTCCCCTGAAATATAATTAAAAAGATTTGGCTAATCGGATAGCATAATGGTACTACTATATATAAATTATTACATGGCATTTTCCATATCACACTTTTTGTTACCTTCATTATATCAGCCTGAGAGCCGTCAGGCTAGAGGGATGATACATGACCGAGGGCTGATGAAGGACGTGATATGAAAAATGCCATGTGATGAAGTTTTTATTATATACTTCAACTATAAACTAGAAAAAGGTGTCTGTAAGCCATGGATGCCCCGCCAATAAATTTATCTCAAAACCTGAACTCATTATTTGACCGAAGTCATTCATGCATAAAATGTAGGTCATCAACACCCAATTGTTAAGTGAAACGGGTAGTTCTTGAATAGATGAATGTTTCAATGAAATATCATGATGCTACAATACAAAGTGTTGAAAAACAGACTTAAACGCAAAACTTAAAAAAAGTTACTGAAGCATAAAATGTAGGTCAAAGGCACCTAATTGTCACTGATTTGGGTAGTACTCACCAAGGCAATTATTTTGATAAAACATCATTGTCCTATAATGAGTAGCTGTTGAGAAATGGACTTTAATGCAAAATTAAACCAATGTCACTGAATTATATTCACTAAGTGAACCAACGCCTGGTAAGTCTAATTTCGTAAGAACCTCCTGAAGTGGATACCACCGAGGGTATGCAGGGTTGTGTAATAGAATTATGATTATAATACCTTTGAAGACACAACGGAACATTTTTTGTTAATTATGACGTTATAATAAATTACCATATTTGTACATTAACTGAACCCACACTTGTACTTCAGGGGCGATTTATTGTACCATTGTATCCTGATGACGGTGGCCTAGCCACCGAAACATGTCAATGTAAATAAAGTTATCGGCAATGTCACTGAAGTGTAAAATGTAGGTCTAAGGCACCTAATTGTCAATGATTTGGGTAGTACTCATCAAGGCAATTATTTTGATTAAACATCATTGTCCTATAATGCGCAGTTGTTGAGAAATGGACTTCAACACAAAACTTAACCAAAGTCACTGAAGTGTAAAATGTAGGTCAAAGAGTCAAACTGCCACGTGAACTATGTAGTACTATCAAAGATCTACCTACTCACCTACTATTAATGTTCTATACCTTACAGTTTCCTAGAAATGTACCTTAATGCAAAATTTTACCGGACGTACCGACAGAAGGAGGGACAAGGGTAACACTATATGCCCATTCCACATTCGTGGGTGAGGCATAAAAAATAACTGAAGTGATATTTCCTGACAACATAAGCATGTTTTTTCCAGCAAGAAAACTTAATAAAAAGGTATATTCTTAATTAAACGGGAAGACAGGATGAATGGGTTTAACTTCAGCTTATTTGGTTCAATCTGTGACGTCATAAATGGATTTATACTGCGACGTCAAAATATTTCATGGAAATGTCCCAACTCGCGTGTGATAAAGCCTCCGAGTAGTGACGAAGAAGCATGTGATAAATTCCGAAAGTAAGCGTGATAAAGCTTTATCAGCCAGCTAACTGTCAAATCACAGCTTTTAAACCTGTCCTTGCAGTGATTTTCATTATAAAAAAACAATTTATCTTAGGGTGAAAATTAGCTTTTCTTTAGTCTAAGTATATGATAAGTTTAATTATCTCATAACAAATTATCTGGGCCACTACTTTTTCCATTTTTTATTTTTTTTTTTTATTTGATTACTCTCTGATATTGTGATTGGATTGTCTGCATCTTTTGTAAAACTTTTTCTTCTTTTAGAAGATCTACATTTATTTGATTTTCAAACATTTTTTCTTATATTTTAGGGTCACCTTGACTTTTAAAATGTTGGGTAAATTTATTTAAATCTATCTTGAAATCATTAGTATCATGATCATTTTTGAGGTGGCCGATGGGTTTATTTCGTTCTCCATGATCGGGGATTTTTTGGGTAATAAACATTTAATATGTTTGAAATTAAAAGCAGGATATCAAGCATAAAATCTCATGTGTGGTATTATTTAATAACAAAAATAGCAACAGGTTTAATGTTTAAATAGAAATGTTCCTTTTATTACTAGAACATGTACACCACATAAAATTAGCTTAAATGTGTACATCAAAACACTTTTAAGGGGTGTCTTAAGCTAAAAATATTTTTAGGGTCACCTTGACTTTTAAAATGTTGGGCAAATTTATTTAAATCTATGTTGAAATCATTAGTATCATGATCATTTTTGAGGTGGCCGATGGGTTTATTTCGTTCTCCATGATCGGGGATTTCAATTCCCCGTGATTCATTTCCCATTTCATTAATTTGTCGTGAATCGTTATTAGATCATTGTTTGATCCATGATTGACAGTATGAATTTCCCGTGAACTGTAATTGGTCCGAATAATTTTTTCGTGATTCGTGAAGAGACCCCCCCATCAGGCCCCTAATTTTTGTAATGTTTTTAAGAATATCCCAAACTTCTTTACTTTCATTCGGTGAAAAGGTTATTAATTTTTTGCAATAAGTCAAGAAATTTATTCTTATATAATGATAACTTTATTTTTTACTGTAAAAGTTGACAGTACTCCTAAGAGCAAAAAACTGGGAGTGTGTCCAAGGTGATTTTCTTTTTCTCTTGTTATGTTTGAAATAGCATTTTTCATGCATTTTGTTGAAAGATTGGTATAAATATTTGAAATTTGTTCGTTTGCAGTATTGACATCATCTACATTATTTTCAAAGTTGGAATTTTTAAAGTTATAAATTGCTTCAAATATGTAGTTTTCTGTCAATTCGTTTTCAAGAATAAGTTTTGATTTTTTGTCCACTTTAATTGAAATTCAAATTTTGTATAATTGTTAGTGTTTTTTTTTTTAATTCTACTATTTCACTTTAAGTGTGTTATTCTGAATAAGGGGTTGGACTTTCTACCTGAAAATAGTTTACTGAGGAAAGTAGACCCTCACTTGCAACTCCATAATTTACAACGCTGCAACCTCTCTGCTTAAAATGTGTAATATTGCCTAAAACATCCCCTATGAATGGCTGAACAAACACCTATTTCAAGTAATCAAACTTTCATGTAAGTACAGTGATAATGTTTTATATACTAAAGATCTGACATTGTTTTCAAGTGGCAAAATGTTATGATAATTCTTTATATACTAAAGATCTGACATTGTTTTCAAGTGGCAAAATGTAATGATCATTCTGTATATACGAAAGATCTGACATTGTTTTCAAGTGGCAAAATGTAATGATCATTCTTTATATACTAAAGATCTGACATTGATTTCAAGTGGCAAAATGTAATGATCATTCTTTATATACTAAAGATCTGGCAAAATGTAATGATCATTCTTTATATACTAAAGATCTGACATTGTTTTCAAGTGGCAAAATGTAATGATCATTCTTTATATACTAAAGATCTGACATTGTTTTCAAGTGGCAAAATGTAATGATCATTCTTTATATACTAAAGATCTGACATTGTTTTCAAGTGGCAAAATGTAATGATCATTCTTTATATACTAAAGATCTGACATTGTTTTCAAGTGGCAAAATGTAATGATCATTCTGTATATACGAAAGATCTGACATTGTTTTCAAGTGATAAAATGCAATGATCATTCTTTATATACTAAAGATCTGACATTGTTTTCAAGTGGCAAAATGTAATGATCATTCTTTATATACTAAAGATCTGGCAAAATGTAATGATCATTCTTTATATACTAAAGATCTAGCAAAATGTAATGATCATTCATTATATACTAAAGATCTGACATTGTTTTCAAGTGGCAAAATGTAATGATCATTCTGTATATACTAAAGATCTGACATTGTTTTCAAATGGCAAAATGTTATGATAATTTTTTATATACTAAAGATCTGACATTGTTTTCAAGTGCAGGCAAACTGTTGAAGTTAATTGTATTTCATTTTTTGCAGTCAAAAAATGAATGACATTTATCTCCAAATCTTGTACAGCCAGTTTTGTCACTTCAGTATATCAGAAAACAAGCTTGAACATTTACAGTGAAACCTGTCTAAACCGAACCCTGACTAAACCGAAAACCTGTCTAAACCAAACACAAATTGAAAAACCTTTCTATCAATTTCTTTATATTTCAAACCTGTGTAAACCGAACACCTGTTTAAACGGAACAAAATCTTCAGTCCCAAAGGGGTTCGGTTTAGACAGGTTTCACTGTATATATTATTTTAGCAAGTAAGTTCTTGTTAATTTGTGTAAAGAAGCACTAACACATTCAAGGGCTAAAGGTTTTTCCTCATGGTCAACCTGTGCAATTCTTGTAAGGACCACCTCTGTTTAAACATAGAAACAGCCACAGACTGCTAAGCTCACCTCATTGACACAATGTCACATGTTGCACATAGTCAGTAAACAGAAATGGACTATAATCATTCTTTTTAACAGATTCAGTCAAGCATAAAATGTAGGTCACAGACAGCATCCAAAGCATGCATTGTTGTTCTCATCCCAAAATGAATCATACATACCAATATGGTTGATGTGGGACATGTCAATTGTTTGAATGGACTTTAACCATTCTGCCTAACCAAGTTGCTCATGCGTAAAATGTTGGTCACAGACAGCATCCGAAGCATGCATTGTTGTCATCCCAAAATGCATCATACATACCAATATGGTTGATGTGGGACATGTCAGTAAGCAGGAGTAAGCAGGGGTGGACTTTAACCATTCTACCTAACCAAGTTGCTTATGCGTAAAATGTAGGTCAAAGACAGCATCCACAGCATGCATTTTGTTGTCATCCCAAAATGCATCAGGTATACCAATATGGTTGATGTGGGACTTGTCAGTAAGCAGGAATGGACATTAACTATTCTTCCTAACCAGACGCTGACGCAGACCCTATAGGGGTATCACAGAAGCCCCTTTAACTTCGTGAGGTGAGCTAAAAATCTCCATTCTAATTTATTGTTTGAATTCTATAAATTTATATCATTAGAAAAAAACTAAATTACCTGTAAAAGTGCAAAAATGAGAAATCTCAGACACTCAAGGAAAGTTTTCAACGTTTCTCTGACAAGGTTTGCAAAGCCAAGGAAACATTGAAATCTTGCCAAGTATATCTGATTTCTAAATCCTAAATTTTAAACAAGTCTAATGATTTTTCTCTTCTTTATGACCAAAAAGGGCCAAATATACATAAACTGTGGACACAGGATATGTCTTGCCCGCCCCTGCATCGCCTCAGTTTGCACATTGATCTACTGTAGCAGCATAAAAATAAAATAAAATTCTTTAACTGTGTTTACAATTTCCTTGGAAAAAATGATGTGATCACTCATGCATGACTAAGGGGTCAGGGCCACCATCTGGGCATGGAATTGGTATGTATTACCAAAGACACAACTGCATGTCAAATATCAAGTGCCTAGGACTACTGGTATAGGCTGTACAAACTGCTTGCTAAAAACTTAATGTGATCGTTCATGCCTGGCCATAATCCAAGTGAGCGATTTGAGCTGTACCCATAATAATGCAACTGCACATCAAATACTATGGATCTACAACTAAGATAATTAAGCTTGTTAATTCACAATAGTTTGCAATTGTTGACGCCGCCGCCACCGGAAACGCTATCCCCAAGTCTCGCCTCCGTGACTTTTTTGTTGCGGGCGAGACAAAAAATATGTTGGAAACACCACTAAAATTAACTGCAATGGTACCAACAATATATGTCACTAGAACCACAATTTTTTTTATTTGGCTTTAAATAGGCCATAATAAAAAATATCCTAAATTCTCATCCCGCCCTGATTTTTTTCAACCCCCTCACAGAAATTTATTCTGATCTGTGACCAATTTGGGTACATTTCTTTTAAAATGACCGCATTTTTCACAAAATTTGATAAAAAATATAAAGAAAAAAGCCCTGTCCGCCTCAAATTTTGAGAAAAAATGGATGAGAATCTAGGAATTATTTTATTATGGCCTTACTATTATGCTACTATCTCTACAAAACAAAAACACACATAAACTTACATTGTGATTTGTGACAAAATCTGAAATACAAGAAGAAAAAGCTGCGTTAGAATATTACAAGGTCATTAAATACATACATTCAATGGTAATTCTTTCGTGTAATTCAAAGAAATAGTTTTTGTTGCCATTTGATCTATAATCAATGTAATTACGAATTTGTATATAGCAGGCAGTGATCATGCATACCCTTATATCAGCACAGATTAGATTCCTTTTTTTCATGTATAAAGCTGCTTATGCCATCTTTCCCGTTGTTTGCATGCCAAATGATGTAATTTTTTCCATTTCTATCATATGCTTGGAGAATAGTCAACTGCAATGTTTTAGGTCCATAACTTGTTCGCTTCAGTGTTTGCAGATATTTTTTCCAACATAATTATTTTGAAAATGCCAGTATCTTCTTTGTCTTTTGAGAAATTTTTCTATTTTTGATGATGCAGATCCACTCATGTTCACAAAAAACTCAACAACTGTGTAGTCCCAGTCTTGTTTTGTTTTGTAAGAGTAAGTTTTTTTTAATTTTTTTTCATTTCATTTTGAAGTGAATTTGACATGTATACAGACTGCTATTTTTTTCTATAAATATCACCTTTATTTACGTACATGTACATTTTTCACACCAATGGCGATAAATTTTAAGCAGAAAATGCTTAGCCTAGTTGACCCACCTATTCTTTCACCATTCAAGTTTACTATGTGTTTTCTCATATTTGCAGATTTGTGTTTTGCAAATGTCAGATAAGTATCCTTTACTTTCTTTTAAATTTCTAATTTACCCAGAGATCCTCATCACCATGGTTATCCTTCTACAATGACTAATCTCTACCTTATATACCAGTACTCAAGTCGTCTTGAAGTCAGATTCCTCTGCTCCTCTGCTGCCAGCATCAAATTATTTAATCTGCAGACCTTCATGATTTCTTTGCTTACTGTACAGCATACAATGTTTACCCGATTGTTATTTTACAATTCAACTTTTTTCCCCATGGGTCAAATTTACATTACTGTTTTAAAGGACAATACAAGCCCAAAATTGATTTTTTTATCAGACTGATGAACATCTTCAGAAAACCACGATCAGCCGTGCTTTCGCTTTGCTACCATGGTCGGTAATTGGTAGCAAGACGAGAGTAAGGCCCATTGTGGGTTTCTGACGATGACTGGGGAATAAATATTGACAAATTGGATAGTTTATCTACTTTGTAAAAATTACACAAATCTCAAGAATTATTGCAGAACACCCAGGCTGTCCTGTGATACCCAAAGTTGACATGATGCTATCTTGCTTGGCTTGAAGAATTGGAACTTTTAGTGATCCCTCGACCTGTGACATGGAAATTACAAGTTTTAACATCCAACATGTATGTAATGTGCATGAAATGTTCTTTGTTATGCACTATGGTCTGCAGCTATTTTTACACCAAAACAAGTTCAATACCAAAACAATGTGAGGCTTACTCAGGGGAAATAACTCTGTAAAACAGTTTCAGTTCCAATGTAAAATAAAGTTTTGAGGAATGTGCGACAAAAAAAAACTATTTTCTATGTCTTCAAAATCTGGTTCCTGCCTATGTTGACCAATGATTTCTTTATCTCCCAATGTACATCAATATTCACGAAACAACAAAAAAAGACATGACTGGACTTTAGCATCTTTTTTTTTCGTCACGTTTTGATCCCAGCGTTTTAGTGCGTTCACGATTCCGTCTCGAAACGCGATGTGACAATAAACAGGCGAAACTCCGCTCGCTTTAATGTAGCACCTTTCTCAACAATGCAGCGTATATAGTCGAGTTGGACGAAAACAAAAAATGGCAAATTGTTTTTGGCAACCCATCTGGGTTTGCACTAAATCAAAACTTATTGGCAAATGGAAACTAAATAAAGCGTTTGTAAATGGACGGAAAATTCAACAAAAAATATTTAAAAAAAAACAGATGAAAAAAAACATGTCTGTCTTATTGTACTTACTTTAATCTTTTGCGCAGAGTAACGCGCAGCTCACACCCACGTGTTCAGAGATAGGGGTACAATACGGGGAAGGTGGCCAATAATTTGAATTAAACTATGGGACCTAATATAAGTAATACTATTGTTGCACATCTTAAATTGGGTCCTGATGGAGTTTTTGGAGTACACATGCAAATATATATAGATTAGGTTAGGTTAGGTATACTCTCGGGGTATACTAGCTGTGGACTCTGGCTCTGCGACACTTTCTTCTGAACTGGGCTAATATAACAGCTCATTAACTGTACAACCATGAATAATGACTGAGCCAATTCGATCAAGTTTATAGTTTGGTTTACAATGGTAAATATAAGTATGATGTATATATGTTTCTCTTGTGCAGAGACATTTAAATGTGTTTTATATGTCTCGGTCTTGTGTCTTGTTTTTATGTCGCATCTTTGCACCATTCTCAGGAACTACATGTAATACTTTCAACGCTAAAAACGAAACATGAATATATTTATGAACTTCTGTTTTGGCACTATATTTCTATATGTTTTTTGGCATATATTTATTGAAACTTTAAATGGAGTTAAAAACCTTTTTCATCATTGGTTGTTTTCTTACACTTTTCTTTTTATTGATTTATGGTTTTATTGATAGATAACCTATATGTGTATACACTTGGGTGTTGGGGGTTGGGAATTATTTATGGTATAAAACTGCAACTGTAACATTTGTATTTATATGTGTGCCTTTTATATCTAGTATTATAGGAAAATTTGGAGAGTATGAATATATACGAAAATATTTTTATACTTTGTCACTGAGTATCTAAATAGTATTTTACTGCAGGTTGTGTACTTGAGTTTAATGTCTTCTATAACAGTAGGTTCAATTAACTGTAGGGGACTGGCAGATTCTGTCAAACGAAATGATATCTTTATGAAATGTAAAGAATCATATGATATTACAGTGTTAGTTGATACTCATTCTTGTATAGAAAATGAAAAAAGTGGTCTCATGAGTGGGGATACATTGCCCGGTTTAGTTCTTGCTCCAGCAGAAGCAGAGGAGTAGCAATACTTTTCAAAAACTCATTTGAATTTAAAATTAATCAAGAGTTTATGGATGTAAATGGGAATTACATAATTTTAGATATTAATATACAAGATTATAGGTTAACATTAGTGGCACTGGTATATGGTCCCAATGGTGATAACCCTGATTTTTTCCAAAAAATTGAAGACAAAGTTACACTGTTGGGCAACACTTCCATCATAATGGTGGGTGATTGGAATGTTGTTCAAGAGTATGATATGGATACCATTGGTTATTCAAATAAAATAATCCAAAATCTCAACTTAGAATAAAGGATATGGAAAACAATCTTGATATAGTTGACATTTGGAGAATGAAACATCCTAATGTAAAACGATATACATGGAAGGGGCCAAATCGAAAACAGAGTAGATTAGATTACTTTTTAGTCTCATCGGATATTGAGTCATCTGTATTGGCAACAGATATAGGAGTAAGCTATAGAACAGACCACTCACCGGTTAGTCTTAAACTACAGTTTTTAGATTTAAGCAGAGGTCCAGGAACTTGGAAATTTAATAATAGCTTACTTCATGATGTTGAATTTGTAAATAAAATAAAAGAAGTCATAAAAAATGTGATTGTTGAATATGAAGTGGATCCAAACAATGATTTTGATAACCCAGAAAAAGTTTTCTCTGTTGACAGCCATCTACTATGGGAGACTATGAAAATGAAAATAAGGGGGGCATCTATATCATATAGTTCATGGCTTAAAAAAGAAACAGATAAACAAGAAAAGGAATTATTTGCCAAATTAGCTTTATTGAATAATAACCTTTCTGAGAATATAGGTAGTGGAGCCAATATAGATAAATTAATAGAAGATATGGATAAAGTAGAAAAGGAGGTAAGAATTATAAGAGATAAAAAGATAAGTGGTATAATTACAAGGGCAAAAGCAAAATGGCAAGCAGAAGGGGAGAGAAAGTACCCGTTATTTCTGTAACTTAGAAAAAAAATTATACTGAAAACTATTTGTTAGAAATGAGGAAGTAATTACAGATCCTAAATTAATTATGTTAGAACAAAAGGAATTTTATAAAAAACTGTATACTAGTTCAAATCCAAAATTAGAAAATATTCATAAATCACTATTTTTGAATAATGAAAATCCTTATAGTATAAAACCATCAGAGGAAGAAATACTATCCTGTGTAGGAATTATAACCTTACAGGAATGTCATAGTGCTTTGAAGAATATGAAGAACTTCAAGTCTCCCGGTATAGATGGCTTCACAGCAGAATTCTACAAGTTTTTTTTGGAATTATATAAAATATATTCTGCTAAATAGTCTAAATGAAAGTTTAGAAAAAGGAAAGTTTTCTATAAGTCAACGTCAAGGTATGATTACATGCTTACCTAAAGAAGGTAAAAATAAAAATTATATGAAAAATTGGCGTCCAATCACACTCCTAAATGTAGATGTAAAATTAGCATCAGCCTGTATAGCCAGCAGATTAAAACCGGTTTTACAGAATATTATAAGTGAAACTCAAAAAGGTTTTTTGAAAGGAAGGTATATTGGGGAATGTATAAGAATTATTATGGATTTAATAGAAAAATTGGAAGATGAAGAGGTTCCTGGACTCCTGGTTTTGATAGATTTTGAAAAAGCTTTTGATATGGTTGAGTGGTCATTTATCGAAAAAACTTTAGAATTTTATGGTTTTGGTCCTTCATTATGTAAGTGGGTAAAAGGTTTATACTGTGATATAACAAGTACAGTGGTGAATAATGGACACTTGTCACCCTTCTTCTCCCTTGAGAGGGGGGTTAGGCAGGGAGATCCATTATCCCCATATTTATTTATTTTAGTTCTTGAGTTACTGAGTGCAGCACTCAAGAATGACCCAAATATAGGTGGTGTTAAGATAAATGATTCAGAATATCTATTAAGCCAATATGCAGATGACTCTTCCCTTACCTTGGATGATGATCCAAAATCACTTGAAAGTGCGTTA
Source organism: Modiolus philippinarum (assembly GCA_002080025.1). NCBI lineage: Eukaryota > Metazoa > Mollusca > Bivalvia > Mytilida > Modiolidae > Modiolus > Modiolus philippinarum. Next base: position 12,964 of record MJUU01039322.1, read on the forward strand.
TTTATCTTTGAAAAATTATCTGAATGTGCTGGACTAAGAGTAAACTTGGAGAAAACAGAGGCAATATTGATTGGCTCAAAGATTGGTTCAGAAGAATCCTTTTTACCCGATAAAAATCTAGTTTGGAACACATCGGGTAAATTTAAATTATTGGGTATTAATGTTAATTTGTTTGATAAAGATAAAACATTGTGTAACTTTTCAGAAAAAATTTCGAAATTGCGATATCTGTTAAATTTGTTGGCTTATAGGGATTTAACATACATCGGTAAGGTTACTGCATGTGATAAAAACTTTAGCCTTGCCTCTGTTGGTTCAATGTTTGACAGTTCTGCCAAACCCTGCAGACCCAGTTTTTCAAGATATACAAGATATTTTCTATAAATTTATTTGGGATGGAAAACCTGATAAAGTTAAAAGATCAGTGATGGTTAATGATTTAGAGGATGGGGGTTTGAGGGTACCTCATATCCGGTCTTTCTGTTATGCACTGAAAATGACATGGTTGACGAAACTGCTTGATCCCCTAAACCATTCTCCTTGGAAAATATTACTGTTAAGTACTCTAGAAGAATTTGGTGGTGATAAAGTTTTGACTCTGAATAAAGAAGGCATGGAGTGGGTTTCAAAGAAATTAAATGCATTTTGGAAGGATATTATTTATAATTTTTCAAAACTTATTGAGGAGGATAATTCGATTGAATAAGAAGATTCATACAATATTTTGTCACAACCTTTGTGGCTGAATAAAAATAAACAAATTAGTGGTGAAATGATAATTAAAACAAATTATAGTAAAAATGTTGTTTATTTTGTAAGAGACTTGCTTTCAGAAAATAACAATTTTCTTAATTACACTGAATTTGTGGAAAAATATCAGAATTTGTCCACAAATTTTATTGAATTCTATAGTATCGTAAGTGCGATCCCAGTAGAGTGGAAAAGAGCAATTGCTGGAAAAGAAAGACTGGATATAGTACTAGTGGATACCATTTACATTGACAAATTGAAAAAAATGTCAGAAGTCAAGTAAATTCTTTTATAAAATTGTTGTTGGTAGTGTCAAAGAAAATCCTATCAAATCTCAGGAGAAGTGGTCTGAGACACTAAATCTTAAGATTGATAATTGGAATGAAGTTTATTCAAATGTCTTTTCTGTAACTAGGAATACACAGCTGCAGAATTTTCAGTTTAAATTGCTGCATAGAATACTTGCTACAAACTCTCTTTTATTTAAGTGTAAGATAAAAGAAACAGAACTGTGTACTTTTTGTTTTGAAACACCAGAAACATATCAACATTTATTCTGGGAATGCTGTCATACCAAAAATTTTTGGTTATCCATATGTGATTTTTTCTCTAATCATAATCTAGTTTTGAACCCAGATATTTCAGTTATAATTCTCGGATTAAATCTATTAAGACTAAATGATTGTATTGAACAACATGTGTTTCTAGTTTTAAAATATTACATTTATGCATGTAGATGCAAGAATAAGCTTCCTTGCATTAGAGGGGGGATTGAATTCTTAAAATACTATATGCAAATAGAGAAACTTTCGACTGAATTTTTATCTTCCCCTCATAGAAATTTCATTCAGAGTAAACTGTTGCGTTTAGAGGAGGTTCTCAGTGACTGAGTTATATTTTTATATATTTTTTTTTTCTCCGAAATTTTTGTGCTCTTTCTCAAAAAAATGATACACATTTCATATGTACTTTTCCAAGCTTAATTTGATGCTAAAGGATAAATATAGTTGACTGTCTTTTTGTACACTACATTTTATGTCTGTAATACTGTCTTTTATCTATGTAATGTGTACTACAAGTATGTCAGTAATACTTTTGTCTCTTGTATATGTAAATGTTATCAGTTGCTATAAAAATAAAGAATTACAAAAAAAAGTTTCATAGTTTTTAAGGAAATGGTCACCGTACCATAGCGACCAATGTTTTTGTCAGATCAGAATGAAATTATCAATCTTTGTAAAGGACCTCGCATACACCATTCCTGTAAAGACTGGTTCAGTCTGAATAGCTAGTTTGAGATGATAGAGTAACTAAATATCGAAGTTACTGTAGTTTTAGTTTTTTGCCGAAGTCAATTTCAACATCTTCTGTCTCAAATCATGAGGCTTGTTTAGGGGGGGGGCAATATCCCGTATCCCAGTAGGTCTGGACTAAAATATCCCTTTGAAAATTAACAGTATCCCAATAATTATTTGAATATCCCATGGTCAAAATATCCTATATCCCTGTCCATTTTGTCTCAAATATCCCATATCCCACTGTTAAAAATCGTAAATATCCTATTTCACAGTATACCATAAACAAGTCTCAATTATATAAATTCCCATAGTATAGGGTCCGATGTTAGATCATTTTGGCCCTGGTGTTATATATTTGTAGATTGTGATTAACCAAATGAGCAAGACTTCACATATATCTTACACTTTCGATCAGAAACTTCTTTTCTTCAGTTTAAAAATCTTTTAAATTCTTGGAACGGTAAATCATTTCACTGCTCTGCTTGCTTATCACAATAGTCTCTTTTTTTAGTAATTATTCATTTTTAGTTATTTGCATCATTTTTAAGTTATTTGTTATTTTTATGTGCGATAGCTTTTGTTATTCTTGTTGTGCTTGCTTTTTGCTGTTTCAATACTAATCTAACGCTAATTGCTTTTAGTGCTTCATGGACAATTATGATGCTGACTTTATCTGCTAATAAATTAACATTTATAATGTATGTGCTTTTTATTTATGTGCTATGTTTTTGTAATGTATGTGCTATTATAGTTTTCATAACAAGAAAGAATTGTCGATTATATATCGATGGATATCAACTAGAGTTATGTAATTTCAAAATATAATAAACGAGCCTTTGGCGAGCCTATTATATTTGAAATTACATAACGAGATTTGATATCCAGCGATATACAATTCGAGTTGTTAAAACTGTTTATTGGGATATGGGATATTTGAGACAAAAAGTACTGGGATATGGGATATTTTGACTATGGAAATCGGGATATTTCAATAATTAATGGGATATCTTCAATTTTCAAAGGGATATTTTCGTCCAGACTTACTGGGATATGGGATATTTGGACCCCCCCAAACAAGCCCCAAAACTATTTCTCTTATGATTTTCATAATATTTAGTGCCGAACTGCTGTTTTTGTTTCAAATAAGATCACCGTTGCTAGGTAACGTTAATCACGGCCAACGAGATTTCAAAGTTGCCCAATAGAAACGTAGAAAAAATAATAGCACATCACGCGTGATGTGTTATTACTTGGCGCTCGACCAATGAAATTCCTGTAAAAGCGATCCAATAAGTTCATATCTAACTCCAGTTTCAAAGTCTTGTTGTGTACCACAAATAGCTATTCGTGCAAGGAATAGATAATAATCGTGCATCATAAGAGAAATGTTTGTAATTGTTTGTAATGTATGTGCTATATAGTATTATGTGATGTATGTAATGCATGTGCTATATGTGTTTGTAATGTATAATGTATTGTTTTTCATGTATAGTCGATACAAAAGCCCACTAGAGCTTGAATTGTATGTTTGTGAATTATCGACTTAAAATAAAACTTTGAATTTGAATTGAATTGAATTGAATTGAATAAAACTTTGAATTTGAATTGAATTGAATTGAATTGAATATCTTGTACTGAAAAGAGATGAGAAATATGGCTAACGGACGACAAACGTTGTAATGATCACAATAGAATGAAAAAAAAAGATCGGGATATAACAGCTGGAAAGTACATGCATCTGCTGGTATCACAGACGAAGGTCGTTCCATTAAAGGCTCAGCCAATCTCATACAATGATAGAAAAGCACTTAGTATGGACATTGGGCTTGTTATTGTGTTTTTTATGTCAAGGTGTGTGGTAGAGAAATATAAAAAATATATAAAAATCTCGTCTCGTCTTACTACAAACAGACCATTATTGGTTTTCATAGGTGTAATGATGATAAAAGAACACGCCATAAAACACCGGTGTAAATCTAAACCACGTGGGATATGGAATGGCAACCCCTTTCTTACGAAAATTCGGACAATGTCCTTATTGTCCGCACATTTGTACGTCCGTCCAAAGGGCACCAAAGTGTTGAGTATAATAGCCAATGTACGTGGAAGAGGCCTGCCATTTTCTAGTTAAATCAAGTTTGACTTTTCAGTTTGAAAATTTTAAAAAAATTGGCCGATAAACTGATCTCGAAAATATTCATAACACCACTGGATAACACAATACAAATGGACGACATGGCGTTTGATTATTAAATGCCAGTTTCGACAATAAAGTGATCGAAGTATAGTAAAGAATGAAAGGGGTATTACTATGTCTATTAAAAAGGTGATTAAGGCATGAGCTACAAAATCTGCCATCGTACTGTCTGGCCCGGAAACTTTAAAAAGGTTGGATATCATAAGGAAACATGAGAAAGGTAGCTTTATCTCTGGCAATGCCTAGACTATGGCTATGTTTTGATCCTAGCGACGGTTTATTTTTGTATTAAAGATCTAAACAAATTAAAAAGAACCTTTGCAACTCATACAGAACTCTGTATGCTCCCTATTTTCCTTAGATATGGTGTACTTGTACATGAGATGATATCTCATGCGTACACCTTGTTCAATTACTATTACCGTGTCTAAATTTATGTAAATTCTAAAACCTACATGAGCAATGGACATAGTTTACACTTACATAGCATTTCGAGAGAAAAAAAAAACACATTTCGAACACTACCTTTGAAACTTACATGAAGCAGATATAGGGCCAAACTGACAAAGGTCATGCATGCAAGGACCTTGAAAAACTACCAAATTCTTTTATTTATTACAACGGACATAACGGTCACTGTATAACATAGGCTAACACTTGACCCAATTAGGAAAGAGTTATTTTCATTATCTGAAACACTGCTGAAGCAACTAAAATACCGAAGATATTGTAAATTTAGATTCTGTAGATGGCCATTTTGACAACTTATATATCTGGTGTACAATGCGAAATATTTCAAAGACCAGAAAGCCGAAAGATGTATAGATTAAAGCTGATAAGATGACCATAACTTCCCCTCGCAATTATAGCAACAATGGCTGCTGGTTCGATCCATTTTTACTGCAAAACAAAATATTATACGCCTTAAAGTTTCAAAATTCTTGTACAACTAAAAATGAATCGCATTTTCCCGATTTTTCACAACAATCAACGTCAGTCAGCCTACAGTTGTATTCTTGATAAGGGACCGACCATTTAACTTGAAAGGGGGGGGGGCTATGGTTTTTTTCTAAAAAAATATTTTGGATCTGATTTTATGTGAAAAAAATATTTTGGCTGCCAAAATCATGAAAAAAATTTTTTCTAAAGGCTCTCTGCCCAAAAAAAATAATGTTAATTTTGAAAAAAAAATATTTATTGATACGCGTGCAAAAAATAAATAATTTGTTTCGAAAAAAATTTCTGTCCAGAAAAAAAAACCGTACCCCCCCCCCTTCAGGTTAAATGGTCGGTCCCTAAGACAGTAATCAGACTTACAGTGCTACCGTAAACACACTTCAATAAAAATAATAATTTCGCTATCAAAACCAAAGAACATAAGCATATGTAGTTGACGTCAAAATACAGTTTCCTGTATGATATCAACTCACAGAAACGACTTTGAAAACAAATATTGGACATATTTCTGTTCGATGACTGTTGAGTTCGCCTTTTAATAGATACATTTGCAGTTATAATCAGCGTACTACATGTAAATAACATCATACCCGGGTACATTCAATCACTCATGCACTTTTATACTTTTAAACATAACAAAGTTATCTAAGAAACCGACGAAATGTAAAACTTACCGCATATGTATGTTCTATCACATGTTTTTCTTCAAAAACGTTCTATAGCCTACAGATTGAACCGTAAGACAGATATTTCAGGCGCACAGGTATATGATCATACCAAGTTAACATGTTAATCTTAATTTTCTTGAAAAAGGCATTACCCGGTATCAAAAGTAAAAGAATTTAATTTAGTATTATACAGAGTAGAAACTTATTCTTAATGATATGCACTATTGGGAAATACGAACTGAAAAACTCGATCCGATGTTCAATCTATCGTTTGCCGATGTATTCCAGAGCTGTATGTCTACAGAGTCAAGTAGTGGTTCGGGCTATGCCCAGTCTATTCTAGGTAGTTAGGTCATCGAAAGTCTGGCCTCAAACAAACTGTAGCCAAATTTGTGGAAAAACGACACTTTTCATGCAGTATTAGACTCCTATATTTCCAATATGGAAAAGCCTCCTCAAAAGGCGGTAAATTTCCTGCCCCTACCCATTTATCTCTATTACAGAGGCAATCAAATCTCTTTAATTATAAAAAAGGATAACAGTTTTTGTCTTGGTTGTCCCTTACACCCTTATTAAATTTTTCTTTTAACTTTTTGAATTGATTTATTTGTTATCAACCCGATACTGATACTGATATTGATCATTAGGCGTTAAATCTAACTAACTAACTAATCAATAAATCAATCAATCAAATGAAAAGGAAGAACTCATCAAACGGGTTTCGGTAGATCAAATAAGGACATGCTTTGCATTTTGTTTGTATGGAATTTCATGGAGTTTTGGTAACCGATACACAAGAATATGGAGATTTTCATTACTCATATTTGGGTAAACTTTAAAAAAGAAGTGTCGCAGAACATCTTTCGTAAACTAACTTGTTTATGAAGTAATGATTTGATATTTGTTCAAAAACTTTGACATAATGAGTGGTGCTGTGTCTCCCGTCCTGAAGCAGTACATCCCACATATACTTCCTGTTTGTCCATAACTTGAATTTTTTTATGCCCCCGCCGCTAGGCGGTCGGGGGCATTAAGGTTTACCCTGATCCGTACGTACGTCTATACATCCGTACGTCCATCTTTTTGGTTTCCGGATGATAACTTGAGTATCCTGCAATGGATCAAAACCAAACTTGGTCACATGCTTACTTATCACCCAAGACAGAACCCTATCGATTTCCAGGTTGGTTCCCCCAAGGTCAAGGTCACAGTTGCTAAAAATAGACTAAAATTTCAATAAAATTTTGGTTTCCGGATGATAACTTGAGTATACTACATAGGATCAAAACTAAACTTGGTCACATGCTTGCTTATCACCCAAGACAGAACCCTATCGATTTACGGGTTGGTAACCCCAAGGTTAAGGTCACAGTTGCTAAAAATAGACTAAAATTTCCATAAAATTTTGGTTTCCGGATGATAACTTGAGTATTCTGCATCGGATCAAAGCCAAATTTGGTCACATGCTTGCTTATCACCCAATACAGAATTCTCTCGATTTCCGGGTTGTTAACCCCAAGTTCAAGGTCACAGTTGCTAAAAATAGACTAAAATTTCCATAAAATTTTGGTTTTCGGATAATAACTTGAGTATACTACATTGGATCAAAACCAAACTTGGTCACATGCTTACTTATCACCGAAGACAGAACTCTATCGATTTACGGGTTGGTACCCCAAAGGTCTAGGTCACAGTTGCTAAAATAGACTAAACTTTCAATAAAATTTTGGTTTCCCGATGATAACTTGAGTATTCTACATCATATCAAAACCAAACTTGGTCACATACTTGCTTATTACCCAAAACAGAAGCCTATTGATTTCCAAGATGGTACTCCCAATGTCAAGGTCACATTTGCTAAAAATAGACTAAAATTTCAATAAAATTTAGGTTTCCGGATGATAACTTGAGAATACTACATCGGATCGAAACCAAACTTGGTTACATGCTTACTTATCACCCAAGACAGAACCCTATCGATTTAAGGGTTGGTACCCTCAAGGTCAAGGTCACAGTTGCTAAAAATAGACTAAAATTTCGAAAAAATTTTGGTTTCCGGATGATAACTTGAAGAAACTACATAGGATCAAAACCAAACTTAGTCACATGCTTGCTTATCACCCAAGACAGAACCCTGTCGATTTACGGGTTGGTACCCTCAAGGTCAAGGTCACAGTTGCTAAAAATAGATTAAAATTTTAATAAAATTTTGGTTTCCGGATGATAACTTGAGTATACTACATTGGATCAAAACCAAACTTGGTCACGTGCTTGCTTATCACTCAATACAAAAGCCTATTGATTTCCGGGATGGTACCGCCAAGGTCAAGGTCACAGTTGCTAAAAATAGACTAAAATTTCAATATAATTTTGGTTTCCGAATGATAACTTGAGTATCCTGGATCTGATCAAAACCAAACTTGGTCACTTGCTTACTTATCACAAAAGACATAATCCCATATATCTTAGCATTGATACCCCCGAAGTCAAGGTCACAGTTGCTTAAAATAGATTAGTATTACATATAAGACTGTTTCTCAGATTATTTGTTGGAACTACACATTATATCAAAACCAAACCAGGAGGATCTCCCTCTCGCATAGCTCTGTCCTTAGCTGATTTTGGCTTTACTATTTAAACCCTATTGGTAATTTGTTCTCTATAATATTTTACACACGTCGAAATGCCCATATGCAGAATTTAAATTAAGAGTAACTTCGGTATTTTGTTATGTAGCACAGTATCTCTCCTTTTCTAGTCCGTCACATCTATATTTACCGATAACATTGATTTTTTTTTTTTGGATGTCCATATTCGTATTGTGTCCACACACCATGTTGTCGCCTGTATTGGGTCCATACTCACTTTGATTTGGACTTACCATATTAATTCATGGTTCAACGAGCGGCGGTATACATGGAACTGGCTGTCATTCGGCGGCAGCTCTTGTCAATTTTGTTGTCTTCTTGCCTGAAAAAAAAATTTTTTTCTCATGATACTTAGGTCATAAAAAATTTGTGTGTGAGAATGAAATTAGATGCCAGGAGAGTGTCAGGTTGCAGGATTTTGCATGTTTTACTCCAAAGCTACTGAGGGCATTGAGCGACTCCAGATCCCCCGCCGTAAGGACCACCTCGCTACGGAGGCGGGCCCCTTGTTCGCGGGCGCGTCATCAATCCACATGACCAAATTTTTCTTGCACATCTACGCCCCTGTAAAGTAAATAGCAAGGACGAAACCAGGGATTATACATAGTCCCTGGCGAAACAAACAGAACATGATACAAACACCGCAAAAAAGTATAGGACAGGTCGGCAGATCTACGGGTCTAGAATTCTACGGGTCGACAGGTCTACGGGTCTTTAGTTTTTCTTGTCTGTCTGCCGACCTGTCGACCTGATAAACTGCTTGTTTAGGGTTTGGGTTAAGGTATGGAATAGAGTAAGTATTAGAGATATGGTTAGGGTTAGAGTTGGGAAATGTTAGGGCTTGTGTTACGTATCTACCTGACGACCTGCAGAAATGACAACCTGTTACGGTATGGGTTAGGATTAGTGTTATGGCCCTGTCATACTATAGCACCAACGTGTGCCCAGCGTGTGAGAATATTTTCGTACACGCTGGCGTGCGTTGTATAAGTTAGAGGCACGTTCGTAACAAGTAACAAACACGCTGACACACGTTGGCGTGCGTTGTTGAACGTTAGGTGCGTCGGAAAAATTTTGAACGCCAACGTGTTGTTGATAAGTTATGCAGACGTTAGACGAACGCTAGAGGTACGTTATGCAAGCAATGTGTGCGATATATAGTAGTTTCTCGAAAGTTGTGTTAAACGTGTAGAGAACGCAAACCGGGCGCCCTTCTGACTAATTAAGGAGTAACGTATTAGCCGTTGTTTTATTATAAAAATAATGGTTAAAGAGCAAGACAAAATTCCAAAGTAATGTAAATAGCTGATTTATTTCAGTATCATACTGACATATTGTTTTGATTTTTTTTTATTTTTGAAGGACATATCCCACCTGCAAATCTGTCGTATTTTTCGGTGGAATGTCTATCAATTTCTACATTTGCAAATGGCATTGGAATCAAGAATTTCAAGCTGATCTTACAAAGATCGCCAAAACGCTATACCTACGCTCGATCAATGCTAAAAGATCGTTATGGATGCGTTCGGTATACGCAAAGTACGCAAGTTAAACGCCTTTGCAACGTTGCCATACGCTGTTCCACGTTTTGTAAGCGTTGCATATAAGCTTTCCGTGCGTTGTATGTCGTTAGTCTGACGCTATGAATGCGTCCAACAACAGAATTTCTTCAATTTCTTCGGCGTGTGCCAACATTCTTATAAAAATTCGCGAACGTCGGCACACGTTGGCTAGAACATTATAGTGTGACAGGGCCTTTATGGATAGGGTTAGGTTTAGAGTATTGTAACTGTGTGTCTGAACAATCTCTGGACATGTCGACCTGTACACCCGAGTCTGTACGATCCCTAAGACATGTCGGCCTGTAGTCCTGTAGACCAGCCGACATGTAGACCTCTCGACCTGCAGACCCGTAGCTCTGTAGACTTATAAAACTGAGGTTTTGTACAATCCCTAAGACACACCTTCATGTATACCTGTAGATGCATAGACCTGTAGACCTGTATACTTATTTAACTTTGGGTCTGTACAATCTCCAAGACATAACAACGCCTTTGCAACGTTGCCATACGCTGTTACACGTTTTATAAGCGTTGCATATAAGCTTTCCGTGCGTTGTATGCCGTTAGTCTGACGCTATGAATGCGTCCAACAAGAGAATTTCTTCAATTTCTTCGGCGTGTGCCAACTTTCTTATTAAAATTCGCGAACGTCGGCACACGTTGGCTAGAACATTATAGTGTGACAGGGCCTTTATGGATAGCGTTAGGTTTAGAGTCTTGTAACTGTGAGTCTGAACAATCTCTGGACATGTCGACCTGTAGACCCGTAGACTTTCGGAACAGTTTACTAATTAAACTATCTATTTGTACAATCACTAACACATATAGACCTTTAGACCTGTATACTTATTAAATTGTGGGACTGTATAATCCACAGAACATGTCAACCTGTAAACCTGTAGACCTGTAGACCTGTATACTTATTAAACTTTGGGTCTGTACAATCCCCAAGACATAACATGTAGACCCGCAGACCTGTTGACCTATATACCTGTACCTCTGCATGTTATGTTTAATATATTTCTAGCTCACCTCACGAAGTCCATTCCCATTTACTGACATGTTTAACATGTGCCCATGTTGCACAACGAGGTGAGGTAAGAATAGGGTTTGGGTTAGAGTCCTGTAACTTGAGTCTGAACAATCTCTAGACATGTCGACCTGTCGACCTGTTGACCAGTAGACTTTTGGACCAGTTTACTTATTAAACTATCGGTTTGTACAATCACTAATACATATCGACCTGTAGACCTGTATACTTATATTAAACCGTGGGTCTGTATAATCCACAAGACATGTCAACCTATAAACCTGTAGACCCATAGACCCGAAGACCTATATACTTATTAAAATGTGAGTCTGTGCGATCCCGCAGACATTTAGTCTTGTAGACCTGCCAACATGTGGACGTGTCGACCTGTAGACCCGTAGCTCTGTAGAATTATAAAACTGTGGTTTTGTACAAACTCTAAGACACATGCCTGTAGACCCGTAGACGCATAGACCTGTAGACCTGTATACTTTGGGTCTGTACCATCCCCAAGACATGACCTGTAGACCTGTATACCCGCAGACCTGTTGACCCATAGACCTGTACCTCTGCATGTTATGCTTAATATATATTTTAGCTCACCCCACGAAGTCCATTCCTATTTACTGACATATTTTACATGTGACAATGCTGCACAACGAGGTGAGGTTAGGGATAGGGTTAGAGTCTTGTAACTGTGAGTCTGAAAATTTCTGGACATGTCGACCTGTTGACCTGTAGACCCGTTGACTTTTGGACAAGTTTACTTATTAAACTATCGGTTTGTACAATCACTAATACATACCGACCTGTATACTTATTAAACTGTGGGTCTGTATAATCCCTAAGACAAGTCAACCTGTAAACCTGTAAACCTGCAGACCAGTAGACCTGAAGACCGGTATACTTATTAAACTGTGAGTCTGTTCGATCCCTAAGACATGTCGGCCTGTAGTCCTGTAGACCTGTCGACCTGTAGACCCGTAGCTCTGTAGACTTATAAAACTGTGGTTTTGTACAATCCCTTAGACACACCTGCCTGTAGACCTGTAGACGCATAGACCTGTAGACCTGTATACTTATTAACTTTGGGTCTGTACAATCCCGCAGACGTGTTGACCCATAGACCTGTAGACCTGTACCTCTGTATTCGAAAACTCTTTAGGTCTGACTCCTTGAATATCTGTCCACATTTGAAGCTATTTGACTCATATGTTCGTCCAATTCTTTTATATGGTAGTGAAATCTGGTTATCGAAAACAATAAAAGAAAATAAGGACACTGAGCCTAAATATTTTTTATGGATATATTGTTAAAACTCAAATTAAATTTATGAAATCCGTGCTTGGTATTAACAAGTCTGCCGTTAATCTTGCAGTCATCTCTGAACTAGGAATGTACCCCATATCAATATATGC
>MJUU01039323.1:0-12239 GCA_002080025.1 Modiolus philippinarum
CAACCGAACTTATCTCATTCCAGTTGTAAGTTTTATTTAACTTATCCATATTTGCTTATAAAGCCTGTTTTTGTTGAATTAAAAATCATAATGGGATGGACCATATACAGTCTATTATGGTTCATAGTACAATTTGCAAGTTTTGTAAATAATGTTTCCGGAACATAATAGATGTTGAGGAAAAATCAACAACAAAGTCTATGGAATCTACATAAAGTTACCCACAAACATACTTAGAAAATCACTAATAATTTACATCCTTATGAATTGTACAAGGATTAACATTAACAATGAGAGTGTAAGGAGTAAATACACATAAGACAAAGTGTATACAGAACATGATTAAATCCAGCAATGAAACAACAATTTAATTGTTGTTTTTCATCTTTACATGCACGATTGTAAAGATTCGGAAGTCTTTTCCTAACTTTAAAGCTTGAAATTTGCATAACAAAGAGTGTGAAATGTCGTCTTGTATCGTATCTAAAGCAACATAATATTTCCCAAAGAAACTATCCAAAAGTAAGCGTGCAATAGGGTCTGTAAGTCTCATTTAATTTTGAAACTTCCGGTTCATGAATTGTACCCGAGTTGCATTTTTATCAAAAACATGACGTTTCAATCACAAATTTGGACTTGACATAACGCTGCGACGTCATGGTTTGGCAGGACACGTTTTCAAATTGCAATCTCATCGAGAATTTTTGGGGTCACATGACGAGACATATAGACTCTAAACATTTCCATATTGACCTAGTGCTAATTTAGCTTAAATATTGTGACGTCATTGACAGCAATGACTGTATTTGGGAATACTTTCTCTTGTAGAATATATATATATTGTCGGGACAATGAGAAACGTCGGTCGGTTATCTCCCTGTACCAAGTTAGTTTTGTATGGTTCAAAATGGAGATAATTTTAATTAGCATAACAATATTTAAAGTAAAATTATTTCTACTTTAACCATATATAACTAGCTTGGTACAGGGAGATAACTGGTCGATGTTTCTCATATTCCCCAATCAGTTTTACAACAAACAAAATGATAAGCTTATTTAGTAAAATGAAATAATGCAGCTGTATACTGTTATTTTTTACTTTAAACAATATTCAATCCACAAAGTTTTATGGAGAAATGCCGATTCTCATGGATTGGAATTATGTACAATATAATGCTTCCAGAATTAAAGACGGTACTTATCACTAGTACATAGTACCTATTTGAAAATGAACAACAATCAAGCGATACAATCTTGAAACGTGACATACTCATTTAGTATGTGCTTCAGTTTTCAGAAGCGTTCGATTCCATTCAGTCATCACGAGGATTTAATATGTTGTACACGTATTTTATTTTCCTGGTTATAGGTCTTAATGGTGAATTACATTTTTATATTATTTTAAGGCATTTATCACTAAGTCCGGCTGTCTCGAGTTTCTATAGTTGTTTATGTTTGTCTTTTGTCTTTTATTAGTTTTTTTCTGTGTAGTTCCCTGGTACAGCGTGGCATGTAAATGTATTTTTCAGCCATTGTAGGTGTTTACTCAGATACTGGTATCCTTTTTATTGCATATAATTAAAAAAATGAAGGAAAACTCTAGAGAGAATTGTTTCCCGCCATAATTCAGACGTCAAATATATCCAAACTTTTACATTGATCTTCAAATTGTTTTACTTATGTATATCTAGAATCAAAATGTGTCATTTTTCATTCTTACTACAAATTTTCTGATACTCATACTTCCTCAAGGATCACAAGGAGATGGAAATTTATCATCTTGTTACATTATACAAACCTGCTACACCACTAAACACTAAAGATGTGATTCGGATTCCATTTTTTTTATCTATGATATATACAATCTGAGTAACAAGCGATGCTGCTATAGCTGATAGTCCAACTATAGTCATCAAACGTACAAAATTTATCCAACCTGAAAAAAAAGAGTTAAAATGAGGATGACAATGTATCTGTTTTTAATGATGCAATTCTGCTGATATAGAACCGGAAAACTGTTCAGTTAACCATCACAAAATAACAACAATAATAATTTTTATATACAGATTAATAAAATAAAAGTCTATATATACTTTCCATATTGACCTGATTATCATCCCTCGACCCATATTGTCCCTCGACTTCGTCTCTGGCCAATATGGGTGTCTCGGGATGATAACCAGGCCAATATGGAAATGCACATGTATTAAACTTTTTATTACATACTTCCGACATTTAGAAATGCCAGGCCGATATGGACCAGAAGTCGTTTATTTTCCCGGGCCAATATGGACCGGAAGTCGTTTATTTTGTCTGAGATGCACGAGGAGCATAAAACCTATTATTTTCCTGGAGTGTGAAAATATGGACAGTTTACTTCCGGTCACATTGATCATGCAAAAACGCTTTTATTTCTTCAAAGTATGTAATAAATAAGGAAATTGAAGATTCCTTCCTTTATTGTCTGAAGAGATAATTTTGTATATGTCAGTGAGATCCAAACTTTTGCACCAACTCATTGATGACTACTTCAGGCCCTAGTATGGGTAACCCTAAAAATTCAGTAGTTAATTCCGACTGATCTGCGATTGCTACATTGACCTCAAAGGAAAAAGTCGGTTATGGAGAGTTCGGGTTACCTTATGGATAGCCTGGGATCCTGGCCCATTTGCTGTCGCTGCACCTTGCGCGGTAGCCAGCTTGGGCCAGGATTCCAGGCTAACTTATGGACATATCAAATAGTTTCAAGGGAGATAATAGCAAGCACGTGTTCCTTTCTTCCAGTTTGATCTTTTAGGCTTCAAAAGTAAGAATCGAAAAAAACAAAACATATTGATATGATAAACCTTGAAGCGAACTCTGTTACCTACTAGTATATTGTTTTTGCTCTTTTTGTGAAGCATATTATCAAACGAACAAAATATCATAACATCAACAATATGCTAATTAATCATATTAAAATATTGAAACTTATCAACAATGGGTGATTCCTATTTCTTTCTCATTTAAAATAATTTTTCTGTAAATCTTTTATACCTTGTCTTTAGTTTTCTGTTGCTTTGACATTATCTTTTGAACTAGAACTTCATTTTCTTAAAAAATGCAAAAATGATGGAAGTTTGTCTCCATTGGCATAGAAATGAGATCGATGACACAATATTTTCATTTGTTTTAGTTTTGCAATTTATCAAAATAAATGTGACATTGTCAAAAAAAAAAAAAAAAAAAAAAAAAAAAAAAAAAAAAAAAAAATGTGGGATAATCCCCTAAATCAACCCATTTTCAAATTTTAATCAAGAATTTCCATTTAATTCGACAGTGTACGTAGTTATAAGTCGAGACCCTATCCTACACAGTCACTGTCAAATAATCAGCTAAGAAAAAGAACATACTGTACATGAACCGGAAAGTGATAAAGTAAAGTAGAAGGAAACTTTAAATAATCATCTTATAATGTAAAATATTTCCGCATTGATATATATATATATATATATATATATATTCACAGAGAAACTCTTAAACATGCATTTGAATACGAAGCAAAGGATAAAATTTAATTTTAACCTGCATCGAACTTATTCAGAAAAAAGATAAGAAATGCCCAATCACCTTTTTTTCAAAGTATAAAGTGATCATCAACAATGTTTGTTCAACTCATTTTGTACTGATATTTTCATACTAGAGTACAATTTCTCAAGATTTAAATTTGCATTAGAATTGCATGCATGTCAAAAGAATTAGCTTTATCATTTTCCCCACAAGGGGAAATATCCGTGTCCCTTCTCAGTTGACAATAAACCCATACTGAGCCTCCCATGCAATGCACTAGTGAAAATAGTTACAAAAATAATTTTGATGTTTTCAAACTTTTTACTTAAGGTTTCATGTATTTGTAATAAATTGTTTCTAACAGTATTTTTGTCTCCCCAAATGTATTGGTATATGTGTGTTAGTTAGCGAGCTACGTTGTATATCCAATACAATTAAATGTTTGGTATAATGACTAAATCAGGAGTACTTTACTGATTTCCATATCGGCTATGCTTAAACCCTTGCACATCAAGCATGTCTAATGAAACGCATTGACAAGAGAAATTGTTTTTTGCTTCAGAGAAATTTTTTCAGCCTCAGTCTAGCGAGACTCAAAGATACCGAAGCCTATATCGGCCACTCAGAATTTTTTTCAAAGATTTCTATGTTGAAAATTCAAGATAAAAACTTGAATATTCAAGATAATGAGTTGAAAATTCAAGATAATAAGTTAAAAATTCAAGATCAAAACATGAAAATTCAAGATAATAAGTTGAAAATTCAAGATAAAAACTTGAAAATTCAAGATAATAAGTTGAAAATTCAAGATAAAAAAACTTGAAAATTTAAGATAATAACTTGAAATAAGAAAGTCCATTGAGCTCATTTTCGTAGGTTAGAAACATTTTTTTCGCGAAATAACGCGAAACTTTCGCGAATAAACTCAATACTTTCGCGAATAAACGCGATACTTTCACGAATAAGCGCGAAAATTTCGCGAATGAACGCAATAATATTTGCGAAAAGACGAGATACTTTCGATAACAAACGCGATACTTTCGCGAATAAGCGCGATAATTTTCGCACATAAACACGAAAAATTTATATTTAAATACAAAAAGTTCTCTTTATTACCTTTATTAGACCCCCCTCCCAGCAAATGAAGTTTTGGTGTATATAGGAATCACCCTGTCCGTCTATCCATCCGTCTGTCTGTCCGTCCACGTTCCTTGTCATTGCAACTCCAAGATGTTCATGAAGAAATTTGATTTCTGTCAAAAATTTAGAAAGGGAGAATATTTTTATCAAAACGCAGTCCATGTTGTTATCAGCGCAACGCCTCCAAAACGGGTCAAAGGATTTTGATGAATCTTTACACAGTCGTAGTAAACCACCTGAAAGTGTGCATGAAGGAATTTGGTTGCTGTCCAAATTTTGGAAAGGGAGATAATTTGACTTTATCAAAAAAAGGGAGAGGGTGGTTCATATTCCTTGTCAGCGCATGTCCTCGTCAGCACATCTCCTCCTAAAGCAATTGTGAATTTTGATAAAATATTGTACAGTTTAAGTTCACTTTCAGATGATGCGCATATACAAATATTTTTTCTGTTCTAAAGTTGGAAGACGGGCCAATTATTTAAACTTTATCTTCAAAGAAGGAGCGCAGTATCTCTTTGTGGCCTTCAGGCCACAGTACCTCTAGTTACAATTAAATAAGCGTGAAATTCGAGTCTTATGTTGACCTGTTTTTCATCAAATTACACGCTAGTTGTATTGTACATACTATTGCACAATAGCGTTATCCAAACATCTGCTTTCGGGTTTATCTGAATATCTAAAAATACGGCATTTAGTATGGAGTCACATAATGTTTAATGAGCAAAAAAAAAAAAAAAAAAAGATGAATTGACAGCGGCTTTCGGCCTGGACAATATTGTTGGCTCTCTTAGCCTAAAAGACCATGTGAGCTTTTGCCATAACCTTGGCATCCGTCTTCACTATAACTTTACAGGAACGGTGTATGGAATGACCATCACTATGATAATCCAGAACGACGATCATTATTCATCATTCTTTGGTGATGATATTTTGTTGATTTAAATTAGACATGCAAATTATTTTTTCCCCTTAATTTGTTAAGCAGATTGGGATAATTTAGTGGGATTCTGGAATACGCATACCACTTCTGGTGGACAAGGAATAAGAAGTGGAAATAGAAACCTACCGGACAGCAACCAAGTTCCTTCATGCACATCGTCGGGTGGTGCACTACACTTATGTAAATTTCATCAAAATTCTTTGAGCCGTTTAGGAGGAGGTGCGTGGACTGCCCTCCCCTCTTTTTTGAAAAAAAAAAACTATTTCCCTTTCTAAATTTTTGACAGAAACCAAATTCCTTCATGAACATCTTTGAGTTGCGCTGACAAGGAATATGGACGGACAGGGTGATTCCGATTTACCCTGAAAACTTCATTTGGGGGTATAATAAAGATAATAAAGATAACGTTTTGTATTTAAATATATATTTTCCGTGATTATTCGCGAAAGTTTTGCGCTTATTCATTAAAGTATTGCGTTTATTCGCGAAAATTTTATCTTTTTAATCTACGAAAATGAGCTCAATGAGCTTCGTATTTCAAGTTTCAACTTTTTTATCTTGAATTTTCATCTCTTATCTTGAATTTTCAACTTATTATCTTGAATTTTCTACTTATTATCTTGAATTTTCAAGTTCTTATCTTGAATTTTCAGGTTCTTATCTTGAATTTTAATCTTTTTTATCTTGAATTTTCAATTTATTATCTTGAATTTTCATGTTTTTATCTTGAATATTAAACTTTTTATCTTGAATTTTCAACTTATTATCTTGAATTTTCAAGTTCTTATATTGAATTTTCAGGTTCTTATCTTGAATTTTCATCTTTTTTTTATCTTGAATTTTCAATTTATTATCTTGAATTTTCACGTTTTTTATCTTGAATATTCAACTTTTTATCTTGAATTTTCAAATTATTATCTTGAATATTTAAGATTTTATCTTGAATTTTCAATTCTTTATCTTTAGTTTTCAACACGGAAATCTTTGAAAAAAAAATTCTGAGTGGCCGATATGGGCTTCCGTACAAAGATTATACGTAGTTATTATTTAAAAAATTTAGTCAATTTAGTTTGAAAATTGGAGAGTAGTCAGAGATTCTCACCGAAAAAAATACAGAGTAAGTTATCTGCAGCAGGAACAATACAAGGACAAGTTTAAGTGCATTTGATAGGGACATATAAATTTCATACATTCATGAATGGTACTTTCGTACTAGTATAAGCTGTCAAAATTAAATTTAAAATGTGTTATTCCAAAATTTGCAGTGAGAAAAATCTCTCTACAATCTGATTATTAATTCTAAATTTCTCCGTTTTAAATTTTCCCAATAAAAAGGCATTTACCAGGTTATAAAAAACAGCACATTTAGAAACAAACGGCAGCTAATATATGTTTAGTGGCCAAAAAATTGAGACTTACTTTAAAATCCCAACTTTTATAAAGGAACGGGAAATTCGCCAAAAATGAGTGTGATCAATTGGTTCCATCTCAAAGTGTACCATACATGTATACTGCGTCAAATTTATGTCCTACGAGCGGTCCAGTTCATATGTATAGCAAAGATTAAGAGTAAATTCATACAAAGAAAAGCGTGTGTAGTTGAATTTTCACACTGAAATACCATATTTTAATTTTTAAAAAGTTTATTTCTGGTGCCAGTTTATTTGGGAATGTTAGATTTGTTAGTAATTGTGGTTAAAACACAACTAGTGAGACAATTTCAAATTCTGACTCTAATATATCTAACAAACGTTTTGAAAATTAGAAGCAGCTCTTGGAGGACAATATTGGGTTTGAAACTAGAAATAAAAAATGCCGGAAAACTGCACGGAAAAAAATTATCTTTTTTTTAAATATTGTCTGCATTTAATTTTGTATCATAACTTAAAAGAGTTAAAAATCAAGAAATTTATAAAAACATATAAATATTATATATTGTATACTCAAAGCTCCGTCCCTGGCCGACGTTGGTTTTTGGGCATTTTCATTCAATACTTATTTTCAAATGAATTGCAAATACTTGCTAGATTCCAATGTAAAAACCTGTACAGTTAATGTTTATTAAAAATTACATGCACGTTTAGATAAAAGAAACGCCGAGATTATTCTTGTTGTAGTTTTTGATCTTTTGTGTAAAACATCAATTCATTTGCAATATAACATCGAACCAACCCTTTTCAAAGTTGCATTTTTCGAAGATTCAAAACATGATACTAAAGTGACCAGCAAATTTAGACAACAGCAACAACAAAGCAAACGAATGATTTTACAAATGTTCAGTTTATAGTCTTCCAAATAGTTTGCTTTGATCTGCACTGAAGAGACAGAAGTAGTCGAAATGGCCATATACAGAACGGTATTTTGTTTTATATATTCTTTCTTACCTGCACTGTTGACAGTGGATACCAGACACACATCTGACTGGCAATCCACCATATGCCAGATGCCAAAATATTGAGCTTTATCGCCATATCCTTGTGTCCACCAATTTATACCAATAGCAGTACTTAGGAAAATAGCAGATATAACTGTTAACACAATATTCAGTTGGCGTTTTTGTGGCTCCAAATTTCGGGCAACCATTTTGTATAAATATTTAGTTGTGTTATAACAACATTGATTTTTTTAAGGATGAACCAAAGTGATTTTAACAAAAGATAAATTAAGTGTATCCGTTAACAGCATCCGGGGTACACAATAGGTGATTAACTTAATCTGAACAGCATATAAACAACATTTAGTACAATATTTGTTAATAATATTATATTCATCAGAAAAAGAACCAATTAATTATGCAATTTTATTTTCCACCTTTGAAAGCAATGCTAAAACTGAAAACTGATGATTTTCCTCCTTATACAGTAAAGATTAGGGAAAGTTAAAACACAACTAATCCTGACAATTACATGTATCTTTTAAACGCATTACATTTCTTCGTGTAAAAAGAGATTAATGCATGGCCTTTTCCATATCAGCACGGTTATCATCCCGAGACCCCCATATCAGCCCCAGGCGCCATATGGAAAAGGCCATGTCTTAATTAATCTGTTTATTATATACTTCCAATTAGGAGTTATCTTGACACCTGGGCCGAAATAGCCTTATCACCGGTCTGATATGGATATTTCAAAACGAGGCGGTCTGATATGGCCATATCGGAATGGTATGTAATATGGACTGTTAACTTCCGGCTATATTACATATGCAAAACGGAACATATCTTCGCTAAATATGTAATAATATATTGTTAGAAATGTTCATATAAACGATAAACAATATCGAGTAAATCTGCTTCCGGTTACGGTTTTAATTGGATTGGTATCCGTAGCACACTCTCACACTAGACAAAAAAGAATGACCGAGACCAAAGCTTATGGAACGCCATGACTATCTTACGTAGTGTATAACCAATTTACGTGGTACTAACTTTATTATGTTATGTAGTCATTTTATCATGTTATGTAGTAACTTTATTATGTTATGTAGTAACTTCATTATGTTGTGTAATAACTTTATTATGTTATGTAGTAAATTTATTATGTTGTGTAGTAACTTTATTATGTTATGTAGTAACTTTATTATGTTATGTAGAAACTTTGTAATGTTATATAGTTACCTTATAATGTTATGTAGTCAGTTTATTGTGTTATGTAAAAACTTTATTACGTTATGTTGGTACTTTATTGTGTTATGTATTAACTTTAAAATGTTGTGTAGTTACTTTATTATGTTATGTAGTCATTTTATCATGTTATGTAGTAACTTTATTATGTTATGTAGTAACTTCATTATGTTGTGTAATAACTTTATTATGCTATGTAGTAAATTTATTATGTTGTGTAGTAACTTTATTATGTTATGTAGTAACTTTATTATGTTATGTAGTAACTTTGTTATGTTATATAGTTACTTTATAATATTATGTAGTCAGTTTATTGTGTTATGTAAAAACTTTATTACGTTATGTTGGTACTTTATCGTGTTATGTATAACTTTAAAATGTTATGTAGATACTTTATTATGTTATGTAGTCAGTTTATTATGCCCTGTGAATTGTTGACCTCATAAGATTCGGACTTAGTGTACTTGTACATGAGATAATATCTCATGTCTACACTTTGTTCAATTACTATTATCTAAATGTTCAATTACTATTATCTAAATTTATGTAAATTCTAAAACTTAAAGATTAACTCCCTCTGTCGTAGTTTCGTCCTTAGCTATATTTGATATTACTGATTATTCGGATTTCATTTGGTTTTATGCATTTTAAGTTTTTAACATTTTTTGAAATTATGGATTTCCTTTGTTTGGGTTCTAGTGCTGCTGATGATGAATTAATTTCCGCAATGGCCATACAACTCATTAAAATTATTGCAGTTGGAGTTAACATATGTGTTATGGTCTCATTTTCATTTACTCCATATCCTTTCGTAAAATATTTAACACCGCTACACGATTGGGGATAGGGCCAGGTCACGCGACATTCTCAAAGCAAAAGTGTTTATTATTCATGTCATAAATATAACTTATGTTTATGCTCGGGTAAACCCTTGTTCATTATTACTTTATTCCTTCGTTAAAACATTGATCTTGTAAAAGTGCCATAATTGTATATTGTATATTATTACATCTCCGAAACGAATCTCAAATCTGACTGCAATAAAAATGATCAGCATGACAAGATCCACCCACCCTGCATTTTTTTCAAGTTGAAGAAAATCGGATGACCCATTTTAGAGTAGTTACTAGACCAATCGCAACCAAACTTGGTAAAAATAGTCCTTTGGAAAAAAAGTGTCCCGAAATTCCGCATTACATTCAAGATGCCCACCAGCGGGTAATTCAGTTTAGCATTGCAGCATATGGGAAAACGCGTTCAAAGATCTTCTCCTATGAAAACTAATGAGCCAATGGGAGCCAAACGTGGTCAAAATAGTCCTTAGTTGGCCCCTTTGAAAAAAAAGTATCCGGAAAGTCACAATCACATCCAAGATGGCCTTCAGCGGGTAACATTGAACCCTATGGGAAAACTCCTCTAAAACTGCTGAGCCAATTGGAAATTGTCATTTCCTTGGCATTATAATTTTTCTTTACTCTCTGAAAAATCGTCAGAAATGCTATGGGGTCAAATGTAACGTTCTGTAACTCAAACAGCAGGACACACTTACCCTATTCTCGATATTAACGCTGACACCCTAACTTAGCTTATCACGTGAACATTTCACATCGGAAATGGTAGCATGTTTGTACATGAGAAGGTATGGACTTTGAAATTTCAATCATATGATAACACTAGTTGAAGCCCTATTAATTTGTATGGAAATACTTCTTGGATCATGGGAGTTCGGGGAATTGAAATGGGGGGNCTTACAACGCAATTTAAGCTAATTTGTAAGATATCACTCGATCAGAACTTCGTTAAAGAAGGGCGTTAAGGTCAAAGGTCAGGATGCAATCAATCCATTGATTTTTTAAAATTTTGCACAGAATTAAATATAAGTATAAGACATCAATAAATGTAATAAAAATGGGGGTAACCGAATTCGTTTTCATTGTACAACTGTCTGATAAATGACCCTTTGAACCATCGAAAATAAATAGAATATACTTGGAAATCAAGATTTAATGTACAAATTTGTCGCTGTTTGCATTATATCTTCAGTCTTACTGGATCCATAGATTTTGTTTAAAAAGCGATATATGTAGAAAATATGGAGGTCACCGAGTTTGTTACGTCAAAGTTGTCAACTTCAATGAAAAAACTCATTTCTATTGAATATTTAAGTAAAGTATAGAGTAAATATAAACGAGGATACAACAACTGAACATTTTTTTAAAGAGGTAGTAAGCTTATGCCTCGAAAGTAGCGCAATGGCCCAGCTATAAAATAATAGATGATTTAATAAACTAAATTTCATCTGAATAAGCAATGTTTAATCACGAGAAATATATAATATCATATGCATTTATTGGGCATTTTTTAACAAAGATGATTGACGCAAATTATTCTTGTCTTTTGGCAATCTCGGTCTTCCGTTAAAAAGATTATACACATTCCACTGTTTCTTTTGTATGCTATCTGTAAGTGGGTCATTTGTAGACCGGACTTGGCTTCCTTTCTTGGCTTGGTTTTGGAATTTACGATTGCGGGTATTGAAGAAAAAGATGACAATCGGACATTAAATTCAATTGATTCCTTTAAGCTCTCTTGGACATATTTTATAGAAAAACTATGTTCAAGAGGGCGTTTTTGTGTAATGTTGTTTGCTTAAACGATTCTACATCCCCTATGGCGTTGTGTGCATCATACGTAATTAAGAGAACATCTGAAACAAGGGACTCCTGGTTATACTTGTTATCCTCCACTTTCGTTTCCGGGAGTAAGTCTCTGAAAAGGGAGAGTGTATAAGCAAATCCCAAGCATTTAGATTTAATTAAGAAGGTCGATGCGTTCGGTCTCCTCTAAATTTTTTATCAACAGTCTCGCATCTTCCATGTTCCATTATGCGCAAATAGAATACAGTTTTCCGGTAGCCAAGTAGTAAAATTTTCTAGACTTTCCTTCTTTTAATCCGTAAACATAATTTCGTCATTCCTTTACAATATG